>CALSCR010001569.1:0-41234 GCA_943704495.1 Pigoraptor chileana
CACACACACACACACACACACACACACACACACACACACACACACACACACACACACACACACACACACACACATGCACACACATACGTACACTCACACGCTTGTGCGTCGCTTCCTGTGGCGACGATGGCTGCATGTGTGCCACACAGGTCTTGTCTTTATCGCCAATCCATTCTCTGAAGAGGAGCAGCGCCAATGGGTGCGTCGATGTTTGAGAGATTACACACGGGACCTGGCCCATAGTAACCTTGCTGACCCTTCACTCAACGGTGACGCGGAGCTGTGCTTTTTTGACAGGGAGGCCGCTGAACTCAATGTGGGTTTAATGGTCTTGACTGTCTTGGCCTGCCTTTGCCCATTCCTTTTCAGTTAAGTCAGAATTCGTAGGCTTGTCAGAGTCAATGCGCAGCGGTGAGCGTCCACAAATATCCTCATGATGTACTTTGATACACACAGCGCGTTTGCCATGTACGAGGTCGTCGAAAGTCGGCCCTTGAGAAGTTGCGATGGACAACTCTGGGATTCCACTACGATTGGACAAGGAAGGTGCGTTGCAACACGGGCATGTATCATGGCGGTGATATCACAGTCTCATGTTGGCCGCCGTGGTTTTGCTGACTGAAGGTGTACGATGAGCAACTGCGGTCGCCGTTTCCGCACGACCTTGCGTGCCTCACAACGCGCATAGCAACCGCATTGGGATTCGCATCATTTGAGCCACAAGCTGCAATTGTTAACTACTATGCACTCAACTCGCAAATGAGGTAAGGTCACCTTGCAAGACAATGACGACGTCTCACTCGCTTCATTTATGTGTGTTGTGCATTTATGCTTATCTGTGCACGAACATCTGTTTGTGGGAACGCTGACAGCGGTCACACGGACCATTCCGAGCTTAACTTGGAGGCCCCGCTGCTGTCAATAAGGTGAGTATCGTCCGCGTGGCACTCACTTGCCACCAATGCCCACGCTATTGAACACATTCTGATTATGTCAAACGCCCACTCTAACTGCGAAGCGACGGGTTTTAATATTGTTTTTTACGGTTGTCGCAGCTTTGGCAATTCCGCTATTTTTCTCCTCGGAGGCCCATCACGCTGCGATCCCGCCGTGCCAATACTTATCCGCAGTGGCGACATAGTGGTGATGGCGGGACAGTCGCGGTTGTGCTACCACGGTGGGCATTCCGTGCTGTTTCGTGCAGCCGCGCCTCCTGACCGGCACCCTCTCCCTTTCGCTCACTATGTACATATGACCCGTCTTACCTAACAGGGGTGCCCCGTATACTCGAGAATTCTGCACCAGCCCATCTCACCAGCACAGACGATCCGACATGGGCTCCATTGGCACGTTTTATTGCGACGGCGCGGATAAATGCAAACGTGCGCCAGGTCACCTTCCCCGGGCGCAATTTCGCTGAAAGCACACTTGAACACACTGGCGCATCCGCCGACGAATCACACCGCGCAAAGCCAACCCCCGACCCGCAGCCCACCATCACAGAATCCATGACGTTTTCAGGATAACGCACGCACACACGCAGCCGCGCACACAAACGAGCGCTCGGAATTGCCACCGACGCCTTACGCATCGCTGTCGCGCATTGCTTCCGTGAGTCGCTGTAGCAAGTCCGCCTTGAGTCCGGCCGTCGACAAACCGCGCTTCTTCAGTGCTTGTTTGAGATCGGCAACTTTCATGTCTGGGGACGGCAGTGCGACGGTAGCGCTCTGCTTTGATGCCGGAGCACCACTATCGCCATCATCCTCGCGAACGCGCTTACGACCCTTCGGCGTGTTTGCCGTGGCTGTCTCTGCAGGTGGAGCAACTTCAACATCTACAGGTGCAACAGATACAGCTTCCACAGGAGCGGCGTCTTCAGTTGGACCGGCAGCGGGCTCGGATGGAATCTCAACGACGCCCTCCACCGCAGTGGGGGCATCGACAGCTGCGGGTGGTGGTGGTGCGTCGGCAGCTGCAGCAGGAGAAGCTGGGGCGTCGACTTGCATCGCCGTCGACTCGACAGCCACAGCATCCGCAGTCGCAGCGGCCACATGCTGCCCATTACCATTCTCTGCCGTCACACCCTCCATGGCATCAGCATCGCCGCCGGCATCAGCGGCCGCGTCCGCGCGGGGTTCTTGCTCCCCGCCCAATGGCACGTCGTCCTGTGCACGAGCGGCATATGCGGCATCGATTGCAGCGGCTTCCTCGGATCCCATCGAATGCACAAGGTTTGCCATCGCAGACACGTCAGCGATCGACACCATGCTCGCCGTGGGCGCAGAGCCATTCACACGTGCTGTGGGGTGGCTCTCAGATGGAACGAGCTGCAGCACTGTTGGGCGCGACAGCAGAACCTTCATCGCCGGTGCAAGCTCGAGGCAGCTTTCAAAGAGAGCCTTTCGGCCAAATGCATATAGTCCAAGCCTCGCGCGGGACATTGCGACAATCAGACGCCTGACGTCGCGCAGATGACCAACGGCACGTGTGCGGACCAGGGAGAGAAGGACGTAGTCGCTTTGAGAACCCTGGTACCTGTCGACCGTGGTGACAACTGACGGCCTGCCAAAGAGCGGGTTCCACGAGCAGCGTGCGTTTATAACGTCGCGAATGAGGTGCTTTTGCCCGTTGTATGTCGTGAGAATGGCAATGCTCTCCGCGGGATATCCCCGGAGACGCATGTACATAAACACCGCAACGACGTACTCGGCTTCCCCTAGATTTTGGTAGAAGTGCGGGTTGGGTGTGATCTCGCCCTGGCCGTTGAAATCGCCGACGTCAACAAACTGGAAATCGTGAGCAAAACCGCCGTTTGCAGTGACGAATTCAGGCCGCTGTTGCACATGAGGCAGATCGCCAAGCGCCTTGTATCGCCAGTTGTAGAGTGTGGCGATGCTCGCGCGCGCACGTCCCTACAGCGCACATTCACCATAGCCACAGCACAAGCAATTGGTCAGCACAGCAGGAGGATGATTGGCGATGCACACAATATATAACATGTGATAGATGGCCAGTGCAATCACGAGAAAGACATGAATCAAGAGTAACGCGAGCGTACCTGCTTATCGAGTTCAATGGCAGGAACACCGAGACGCACAAATCGCGCAAACTGGCTCTGCTCCATATTTGAGAAGCGCTGGAATGCCATGTTGCGGATGACAGGAGGCAGCTGGTGGTGGTCACCGATCATCACCACACGCTTCAAGCGACTGCGGCCATCCTCAGGGTTCTGCAGCAGCAGCGGGATAAACGTCTCAATCTCCAATATTTGTGCCGCCTCTTCCATGAGCACATTGTCATACTTGAACCCGAGACGAACGAGGTCCCCACGCTTGAGTGCTGCGTGCGTGCAAGTCATGGCAATGATGCGCGCCTCCTTGACGAGAAGAAAGTTTGTGCGGTCACTGCTGGTGCGCAGAAGCTCAAACGCCCTGAACTCATCGAGCTCGGTGAACACCTTGCTGATGTGACGATAGCAGCCCTCCGCAATGTCCCAGTCCTCCGCCGCAGAGCTCCCGCGGAACAGCGGCTGAGGCGCATCCCCAAAGTACGACGCAAAGGGGAACGCATCCGCCATCACGCGTAGGTCCCGCTGCGACTCGCGAACCTTCTGGGTATACGCCTCCCAACGCGCGACAATCTAGTGGGCACAGGCAAACAACATCATGACAGGAGTGCGCCTGAGTTAGTTTGATGCACACACATAATGACAGCAAGACAACTACAAACAATTGACAGGAAACACAGCAGCACCAATGCAATCAGCTATTCACTGTCCGCGGCGACCAACCTGGTAGAGGAAAAAGTGTCCTGCAGTTTCACAAGTGTATGCGACATCAGTGGCGACCCCGAGGCTCCCTGCAAGCCGCTCCACCTCTCTGAGTAGATGGAGACGCCGCTGGAGAATGAAGTTGACTCGGCCTCCGCGGCTGAAGTCCTTGTCGGTCTCCAGCTCCTCCTCACCGTGGCCCATGCGGAGAAGGTGGCGCTCGTCAATGTCGAGGGCCATGATCTTCTCAAACAGCTGATTGAGTGCCTGGTTTGAATGCGTAACGATGAGAATGCGCTGGTCGGGGAAGTTGTGGTACCAGTTTGAAACGACCTGGACAGCCACGTCCGTCTTGCCTGTCCCTGGAGGACCCACGACCATGGTCAGACCAGGCTGCATGCCAGAGTGGATCGCCTCAACCTGCACGGGGGTGAAGTGAATCGTATTCTGCACAAACACAATCGAGGCATACAGCCGCACTTACTGTCAGTCACCGACCAACCGCAAAATCAGAGACATTTTCATCGCGCACCATGTAACAACGATGAAAACTGATTCAACAACAAGACCTATCGTACCCGCTTCGGCTTGTTGTAAGGATATGGGCCCCGGTTGGGTTCGACAAAAGGGCGCACCACGATCCTCAGTGGTCCACTATCGGTGCGATCGAACTTGAGGTGAAACGGAGGAACACACTCTGACTCCTGTGCCTCGCACGATACGACGGCGGACGGAAAGCACTCGCGCAGGTGATCCAGGTTCAAAAAAGTGTCGTTGAAATTGAGCGACGTCAGGCGGCCGGGAAGCTGGCTGTATGACGCCGCAGCGGGGTCGCCATAGCCGAGAAACACATCGTGCAACCAGTCTGGGACAACACAACGCGTGTTCATCATTGAGCGAATTGTGTCCAGGATGGCCTTGAAGTTATTCTCCTTTGGCTTGCGACGCACGAGCACGTTGAAAGTGTCGTAGGTGTCAGCGTCCGCCGCCAGATCGTCCTGGTATTGATTCGGGTCGAGCCATAGTCGGAAGGTGCGGCGGTCGCCCCTGAGCTCGGGCTTCTCGCCAAAGCCCTCCTCGATGACCTTACCGCGGTCGTCCAGAAGCCCCTCTACTTCGCACCCGCGCACGCGCACGATGCCCAAGGAAAGCGCGTCTCCAAGCGCTCCCCCGAGGCGGTTGCGCCGCACCTCAGCAGCGTCGCGCGCAGCATCAGTGACGGCTTTGGTCGCGCGCACCGTCACAACAAAGAGGACATCATGCTTGCGCTGCCCCTGCCATTCTTGGCGAAATTGCTGCCGACACTGGGCAAGGTTGATGGTCACATCGGCGCGCACGGCCGACGGAACAGTCTCCCCAAGGTTGGGCTTTGCAACTTCCACCACAGAAAAGTTATCGATCGGCATGGCCATACGCGACCATCCTGAAAACACGGTTTCATTTGTTTCTGTTGTGCGCGGCGACAGTCGACGCACTGCATCAACGACGTCCTCGCGAATTTCATATGTGGATTCAAGGCGGAAGAGGTTGAAGTTGCGAAGGAGGTAATCGTGGACGGTGAGAAACTGAACGTTCAGTTTCGGCAAAGCGAGGCAGTTCTCTCCGTCAAAATATTCTGATGGGACAACACTCTCGTCCCACAGGATCGAGTCCGTTGGGTACAGCGGCATGGCGTTTATCGCTTCCAGTTGCGAGAGCCTGCGCTCGTGCTTGGCGACGAGCATTTCGAGAAGAAAAGTCCGATCAGTGCGCGTGTGCACACCCCCGTCTTCAACCGCGACAACATCCCCTTCCAAAGGAGCAAGATGAAGAAGGCGCGCCAGCTGCACAAGTTCACCGTCCTCGAGCCGCTCCAAGTGACCCAGCAGCCCTGCTCGTGTATCGACGGCTGCAACATTACTCAGCGCAAACTCGCGGAGGCTGGGTATGTTTGCAAAAGCGGTCCGCTGAAGGGCGACAATGCGCGAGTAGTGCCGATCGGTCATGTCGGCGTCGTCCAGCGCAATCCCCGTGTGGTCGTTGATTTCGAAACCGGCATAAAACTTGGCCATCTCGAGCAGCCTCACAAATAAGCCCCCAATATCCGCCGCACGCGCGACAAGCGGCGACAGCTGACAGCGCACAATAAAGTGGTGATCATCGAGCAGTGTGCTGAAGTATCGGCGCGTCGGCAGTTGAGCTTCGAGGTCCGTCACGAGCTCCAGAAAGCGCTCGCAGTATGAGAGCTCGTGCACCGAGACGGCAGACGCTGCCGCAGCCGGGGTCGTCAGTCCCGCAATTTTTGGGGCGACGCCATCAAGCACACGGAAAAAGCGCGCGATGAGGCGCGAGAGAAAGCGGCGTTCAAAATCACGCTGCTGTCGCGTGGCCTCGTCGGCTTGGGCGTCCTTTTTGGCCATCGAGTTCCACAGCTTGCGCAGCTTCGGAAACGTCTTGAACTGCAAGCCACACGACTATATTAGCATCACGAGATCATGCATGGCTATCCGCACAACACAGCATCCACAGCCTTCCTATCATTAAGAAAAAAATACACAGAATTCTCCATCACGGCTTTTTCACAGGCTATTTCATGGTGACAAGCCACCGTGAACAGGAAACGCCGCATTAGATATATTTATAGCGAAGCTTACCTCATTTTCCCGCCGTCCCGGTAGCAGGCAATGCCACGAGCCTAGCGACACAAGGCGCTGTGCCTGGTCACGCACAAGGTCAACCTCCAGGCTGTTGATTGCGCGAACGAGAAACACTACGCAAAAGGACTCCTCCTGGAGCGAGAGCGGCACGCCACCGTTACCCTCGCCAAGCATTAGGCCAAGAACACGACGGAAAAAGTCGCCAAATCTGTCGGGTGCCGCCGCAAATGCGGCCCATGGGTGCAGACTCTCGCGGAACTTCTCGTTCACCATGAGCACAATGCTCATCACGTGCGGCACGGACGCCGTCGCTGTGTCGAAATTGGGCCAGAGAAAGCGCTCCATGTACTGGCTGATCTCGAGAAGCATGATGCGCTTCGAGGCAAAACCACTGCCCTTGAGTTCCTTTTCGTAAATGGAAGTTACGACACCGGCATCAAACGGAGTCGCGACACCAGCGGCCATCGCTGCGGGTGCCCAGTGGGCCGCTGCAAGCCGCGTGATTGTGTCTGCCTCCACCTCCTGAACAGTGGGGATGCCCGACGGGCGACCAGCGAGCACCCCATTTCCCCTTGCCGAGTGCAGCCCTCGCTGTCCTTGAAATCCCCGTTGAGGGTGTCCATCATAGCCACCGCGACTTGCACCTCCACGACCGTGGACACCGCGTCCAGGCACTCCGCGTCTGCTTCCGCCCGTCATCGCACGCGCTCGTTAGATCAAAACCACCAGCAGGCGCAACGATTATGCCTATCAGACAACGTCAAAGAAATCCCAATGAGTGCACAAATGTATATTGTGTGATGTGCCGCTTCTTTACGTATCTTGTGTGATGTGCCGCTTCTTCGTATCTTTTCTCATCATTTGAAACAGTGGCGCACACGGCACGTCCAGCTGATGCGAGAATGATCCCCAGAGTTATCCCGGATAGACTCCCTGTCTACGCAGCACTTGAGCACTCATCAGCAGTCTGCTGTGGTGCGGCAGCTGACAGGTGCGACTACTGAGAACACCCGGATCCTGACGGAGTTCATGGAGGAGCGTAAACCGAACACACATAGACAACTTAGTTAATGTTTTATTTGTTCCGTAATCGTCAAAGGTTTGGTCGTTTTGATATATATACTCTTTGTGACTTTCGTGAACATGTCGGCTGTGAACGCAGCGAAGCGCTCCACAACGGTAAGAGACCCTATACAGCGAAGCGTTCGCTTTCGTCCTTTCGTCCTTTCAATTACTTGCAACTACTGACCCAGGCTCTTTAAAAATTCTCAGGTCCGCCTTCCTCCTGAAGTTAACCGTGTCTTATACGTCCGGTAAGTGCATTTGGACAACTGCTAACAGTTTTATTTTTCGTTCTTTCGTGCGACTCACAAAATGTGTAACCTGTCTGTCGCAGAAATCTTCCCTACAAGATTTCAGCGGAAGAGATGTATGACATTTTCGGAAAGTATGGGCCGATACGACAAATTCGCATGTGAGTTCCATTTTGTGTGTGCTGCGATCGCGTGCTGTGACATACTGTGGTCACGACATATCTTCATTTAGTTAATGGGTCTCATTTCACCTTTCTCACGAAGAGTGATGGATAGTGCGTTTTCATATAGCATACGGTGTTGACACTCGATTTATCTAATTGCAGTGGGACGGCGGCGGATACCAAAGGAACAGCGTTTGTTGTGTATGACGACATCTTTGATGCCAAGAATGCGTGTGAACACTTGTCCGGCTTCAACGTTCTCGGTCGTTACCTCGTCGTGCTGTACTACCAAACAACAAAGGCATTCAGCAAGGTCGACAGGTCCAAGGAAAAGGAGCAGCTAGAGCGCGTCAAGGAAAAATACGGCATCAGCACTGAACAGTGATGTCGACCCTCTCTGCGTTTCCTTGCTCTCTTTCGTCTTAATGCGTGCGTGCGCGTGCGGTTGCTGCTGTAGTTGCGTTGCGTGGTTGCTGCTGTTTGGCGTTGAACACAATATATTCCGTACAACTCTTCAACAAATGTTGTTGATTCAACAAGATCAGTTAAGGGTATGTTGTGGACAAATGACTTATATTCTTCGTGAAGGACATTCAGCATGTGCACGATTGATAAGAATTATGAAATTGTGAAGTGGAAACGCAAAAGCAAACGCACGCAGCACGCGACAGCAACAGCGGCATGGCAAACGCGACGGCAACAAACAACGCAGTGACAAGTCCGCCAAGAGCACACCTAGTCATCTTCAGACTCGCTGTGCACAGGAACCTCGCCTCCGCCGGCCTTAATCTTAGCCTCGAGCATCTTGAAAAAGCTCTCCTGTGATCGAGTCTGTGTGACTGCATTGGCTTCCGATGGTTTTCGTTGGGCCTGCACAAATGTGCTAGTGAGCGTCCCAGAATCTTTTCGCCGCATGCCACCGTCACCCGCCATCCTGCGCCCTGCATTCGCACTAGCCTCGTCTCCAACGGTGGGCGCACTCAGTGGTGGACCTGCCGGCGGAGGTGCTCCACTGCCCACCTGAGATGCGTCATCCTTCGCAGGTGGTGTTTGTCGTTGCGCTGCCTGTTGTGGAACAGTTGTCTTCACGCTCGCGCCATTCGGAGTTTTCTGTGCCTCTGCGCCTCCACCCTGCACGTCGGCACCCTTGCTTGATCCGCAACCCATGCCTGACGTGCGACTGGCAGAAGGCGTCGACTCTAAATAGCGACAGCAAACAAGGACAGTTGCGAGCCCCGACCAGAAAGCTTGGCGGACACCGAAAATACGTGACGTAGGCCACGCACGCACGCCACGCACGCAAGTACGAGGAACGAGGAACTATCGTTGCCCTCTACGCGCCGACGCCTCTCTCTATTGCGCAATTTCACTTCTTCACTAAAGCAGCGTGGTTTCACGCAGGAAGATGGTCAAAAGGTACCGCCGCATGCGTTCAAATGTGCAATTTGCACAAGCTGTCGCATTTGACGGACAGTCATGACCTTTCATCCACTCTTGAATACGATATGCTTAGAAATAAACGGCCCGTGGTTGATGAGAAAGTTTTGCGCCTGTAGATTGCGAATCAAGCAGAGTCAGGGTTTCAGGCGTGGCATTGGCTCTATTGTCGTTTGACTGTTTTGGTATCGGTGGCCACTCGGCTGACAGCGGGCCGATGAAGTCCCTTGGCAACGGACTTACTCTAAATAATCCCGGATTACTCCGTCTGTGAATTCCAGTTTGAACAGTTTCCTTTTGACTGGCGGCAATTTCAAGCCATTTGGTTTCCTCGGGTTCCACTCCGAAGGGCAAAGGAGTAGGATTGTCGCACTGATGCGTCTTCATGTGATTGGTTATAGCACTTTTGTTGTTTATTCATCTGCGACACATCGCGGACAGCATAGAACTCAAACTGCTCTGTTTTCCATTTCGAATTGCGCAAGTACGGGATGCCCTCGTCTGCTCCGTGAACGAGAGTGTCGGCGGCGGCACACTGTTGACAGCAGCCGCCGCCGCCGACCGCAGGTAGACTTATCTGCGCCCTCACTCTCAGCTCTGGACACTTACCTGCCGCAATAGCAAAGCCAGCATGCCGCATAAGATTAAATTTACCGTGGTCCACTGCACCGGTGCGGATGATGAACATCCTGCCGCGGAGCTGGAGGTCCACGGACCATTGGTGCGCGGTTGGCAAAGCCAGCGCTTCTGCCCGTTCCCGCAGGCACTCGTTCTTCAGCTGGCCGAGCACAGCCGCGTGAGGAAGATACAAATCCTTTCACACCAGCACAAAATACCGTCGCGCGTCGAACTGCACATTGGTACTGGCGATGTTGCGCACCCGCAACCGGCCGGCAGCCGGTTCCTGCGCCTCGGTCACGTGTCGTTCTCCTCCAATGAACAGTCCGAGTACAAAGCGCGCGAACTGAAGTCTGTACATATTGATGCGACGGGTCACTTTATCAAACTGGTGATCCACAAGAACCACATCAACAAGCTCAATCTCTACAACCAGGTCGGCATTGTGGCCATTAACATCATTGGTGACCCCGCCCCGGTTGAAGTCGGTGGCGGTCAAGGGTTCGGCAACATCCGCGGGGGACTCCACACAAAGACCACTGCAGATGTGGCCCTTGCGAACGTGCTTTCTGCAATCGGCCAGGCGCCGTCGAATGTGGACCCTGTTTTGTTTGGGATCATTAACCGTAATGATCACATTCCGAATACCGAGGACCTCACTTTCGGTACGTTTGGTAGAGTCTGTCATATTTTAAGTGTGAATGCCTCTTGAGAACTTGGCTAACCTGGTCGGCCGACTCTCCCTGACTGCAGATATGTACCAAGACCAGGAGATCGCAGAGTTGATTCGCAACCTCGGACGGCAGAAAGACGACTGCGTTGCTTCAGAGAAGTACGACGAGGCAAAGCGCCTGAAGGGTGTCGTCGATATTCTTCATCGCGCCGGAGAAGAACTTGGCAAGCTGGAGGTAGGTCTTGTAGGTTTACTTGTTGGTATGCCGGGAATTGTTACCTTTCGCTTGTGGTTGCGCATCAATTGTCTGAATGTTTTCATTGCATTGGCACATCATGGGCAGGTCCGCAAGAAGCAAGCTGTGGCGGCGGAGGACTATGATTTGGCTATGCGTATCAAGAATAACGCCGACGATGTGAGGACGAAATTGTACGCACACCTCGGAATCGGGTCGAATGGACGCATTATGGTAGGAGACAATGACTGAAGTATGAATTAGGCGCACTATTTCTGTTGTCGTTGCTGCGTTTTGTGTGTCTGTTGGTTTCGATTGTTGTTATGTCACCATGTACGTGTGGATTTAATGACCAACTCGTCGTCTTGTCACAGCAAAAGCCGCTCGAACACGAATTGCGTCACATGACGTCGACTGTGGCGCACAACTATCAATCGGCCAACGCACTCGGCTCACAACTGTCGTTTGGGTCCGCCGATCTCCTTCCCGTGCACCACGTTCCCCGCCTGCCCTTTGACGGACAAGAAGAAATTCCTGCGCGGACCGCACCGGCGGCTCCTCTTCCGGAAGAAGCCCCCCTTGTTCGCGTTACTTCGCGCACTCAGGGAGATCCCAACGATGATCGACCGCTGAACGTGAAGCCCGGCGGAGTGCTGGTTGATGCCGACGGCGACGACGGCGCTGACGTGGACGGACTGATTACTCCAATGAAGGCACCGCCGTCCTCGAAACCAGCGCTGAACACACCCTCGCCCCGTGGGCCTGCTCGCAAGGATCCGAATGATGATCGGCCCTTGCCCAAGAAGGGTGCAGTGGCGATGAAGGATGCGGCAGTGTCACCACCCGCATCAAAACGACCCCGCGCGGAATCGGGCATGGAGGATGACGGTGCGTGATGTTTGAGGATGTTCGATGGGACAGCTTGTAGTTGGTGGACACATTGTTGACCTGTCATGGATTCTTGTTTGCATCCACAGACGGAGCATCACGTGCCGGGGCCGCGGACGCTCCTGAAGAACTCACCGAGAAACAATTGCGCGAGCTTGCTGACATTGTCGAGATATTTGGACGAGATATTGCCACTCTGGCCCATTCGAAAGTGTGGGCTCACCGCGAGTCAGCGTTTGAGCGAGTTATTGAAGAACTACGAAACCCGGATGAAACGGAAACAATGGACCGAGGTGCCGTGTATCGTGCCGCAATTGGCCTGTGCGTACGAGGAATGGGCGATAAAATTGCGCACGTTTTCCTTAAGGGACTCGAGCTGTTTGGTGCACTCACCGCAGATCCGCGCGCAACAAAGGGGGAATTGACTGCAGCAGCAGACAAAATGCTCCCTTTGCTTATCCTGCGAACGGGCGACATTACTCCAAGGACACGCGACGCCGCTCTGGAGGCCGTAGTGCAGGCAGCGACACGGCCGGTCCTGAAGCCCGTCGTTGTGACGAACCTCATTGGCAACCCCAAGAAACCTCTTGCAACACGCATCATTCGAGGGAAGCTGGAGGCCCTGGAAAAGCTGTTAGAAGGCGGCCTGGACGAGGATGCCGGTCTGTCAGTCGCCGAAACAATGAAGTCACTCCGCACCATGTTGGGGCACGCCAGCGGTGAAGTGCGCGATGCCGCTGTCAAGGCAGTGCTCGCAATGTATCGCGTGTGTGGTCCACCAATTGAGTCGCATCTCAAGGGTATCCGTCCGCAGCTCCTCGAGGCGCTGAACGAAGGCTTTGATGCGATTGACGGACGGGCGAAACGGACAAAAAAGGTCCTCCCCAAGAAAGACCCAGAGAAAGAGAAGGAGGAGACTGTGCGTAAGCTGCAAGAGCAACTTGCAGAACTGCGCCAGCTGGCGGCGCTTGCGGCATCCGGGAAGAGCACGGTGGCTGCCAAGAAGCCCAATGTGGATGGTGAGCTTGAGCTTTTGTTTGGTTGCCATTTTAATCTTTTATGTTGCGTTGTTTGTCTGCGGTGCGTTGTTTTGTCTAATCAGCAGCTGCTCACCCACCCCGACTGCAGCAATTGACGAAGAGACGGAGCCTGATTCGACTCCGAGCTCCTCTTTCAAGGGGAAAAAACTGCCTGCCAAGGCTCCCGTAAAGGCATCTGTTGGCACAAAAAAGAGCGCTGGCTTTCCCGCAGCCAAGCCAAAGGGTCCTGTTGCCACTGTGCGCAGCCGTAGTCGCACGGCAAGTGTGAGAAGCGGTGCAAGCAGTCGGAGTAGCGTGTACTCTGACGAGGATGCGGAGGAGGACGGGCGGTCGAGCGTCGCATCATCCGTCCCCCCTAAACGCACCGCCGCAACAAAGCTCACCCTTCAGCGGACGACATCGGTCACGAGCGGACGGTCATCTGTCGCTAGCATGAGGGGTGGGTTCGGCGGCTGTTTGTTTTCCTGCGCGCAATTGTTCATCCTGTGTCGAATGTGTGGGTCTCACTTTAATTCCGCCTTAAATCATCGTTGACTGTGCAGGCGCCAAAGGACCTCCAATCGAAAAGTGGGTTGTGTGGTTACCACTTATGCTTTCTCACAGATTGCATGCACCGTGCTTTATCTTACAATCAACTGTTTTCTCTCGGCATGCAGAACGTGTATTTTTTGCGCAGAGCACAATGAATCGTTTACTGAGGATGCGCTAGATATTCATTACTGGAAGTCTTGTCCCATGCTGACGCAGTGCATGCTTTGCAAACAGGTGAGTGGCTGTGTGTGTCTGGCACCGTGGATCCCAACTTGTCTTTAATGTTTATCTATGCACAACGGATGCGCGCGTCGTTCGACGCTCACTGTTCGAGTGATGTTGGGCATATTTCCTTCAGATTGTTGAGGTGGCGGTTCTGCGCGACCATCATCTGTCCGAGTGCGAGTACAAGGGGGAGATGCGACAGTGTCGTCGGTGCCAGGAGGCCGTGAATCGTTCCGAGTATGAGGCGCACGTCAAGGCCAAGCATTGTTTGGGTGCGTTTGGACTCGCGCGATGACTTTCATGTTTCCAACCATGTACATCTTTCAGACAACATATTAGTGCGGCGCACTGACGAACTTATGTGTATTGCGCAGTTGCACAACCCCTCTCTGTCGCAAATCGATGCCCGTTGTGCCACAACAATATTCCTCCGGGAGACGCGGGATGGAAGAAGCACCTCATGGGTGCCGACCCGTGCGGGGAAAGCACGCGCGTCCGGCGGGAGGCTGTTGCACCGAAACCACGGGCGGATGCAAAAAAGAAGACAGTGCCGGCCACGCGCCTGCCGGGGCCTAATTCAAGCGCACCGTCAAGGCAGCCGCCAATCACAAAGAGTAAAATTCCACTCCCTGGAAACCGCGGGCGATCGACCACAGTCGTCGTAAAGTGAAAAGGCAGTTGCCGTGCGCTTGGCTCGGGAGATATGCGATGCTGCTTGCGCTGCGTTCGATTGCGTTATTGCTGCGTGCGTGATAAATGTCATGACCCAACCTACTGCAGCCACTCCAGGCGTCAGTGTGCTTCGGTCCCCGCACGGACGGGGTCGTCTTCATATTCCCTCGCGACAAGCCCGACTCCAGGAGCAACGGCTTCCCTGCGAGCCTCTTCCGCCTCGATCTCCAGCTCAACTACAAGCTGCCAGTCCTCATGATAGCCCTCTGCGTGTAGTGTGTAGTGCAACGCATTTTGGCACGATTACGGGCAAAAATCAAGCAGGTCGTGAGACAGGTAGCGCAGCAGATATCACGTTACCTATGGTGGGGAACGCATGCAAACAAAGGAGGTTAACAACAACGCATGTGTACCTCGCACACATTTCTTGAAGCATTGCAGCGCCGGGCCCAGCTGGCTCAACATTAGGTAACAGTATCCAAGGAGATGGTGGCCGGGGAGTAGTGCGCCGGGCATGGAAGCCTGGGTTTGACAAACAGATATGCATAAAGTCAGACATTCCAAAGGCGCAAAGCGAACCCCACGACAGGTGTATGACAGAATACTCACATACAGTTCGAGGCAAAGTTTGGCGCGCTCATACGATCCAAGCCCATAAAATTCTTTGGCGACCTGCTCGAAAAGTAGATAATTTGCTGTCAGTGAGTGTCCGAGGAATCTCAAATATGTACAGCAGATCACTCACACTGTAGACGTCGTAAATTTCGGGTGCCCTGTTCAACTTTTTGCGGAACCAGACAGACACCTGAGTCGTATGTATGAGCAAGAGTCAGAAAAACCAGGGAAACGAACAAACAGTAATGGGTTGGATTGGATTTACTTGTACATACACTCTCATCACACACATTTCAACATCCAATAACCACACACCTCTTCCATGGAGAAATGTGTTTTGAACGACTCCACATCGCTATAGTCGACATTGAACGCCATTTCCTGCTCGTTTTTGAAAAACCGTGTGTGATGCAGAAGTACTCAAATGATTTTTTTCTTCAACAACTCTGCTTCCGGTTGAATCATAATTCATCTGTTGAGTTGGTCAGCGCTCTCTTGGTTGCCAACGGACACCAACGTAACCCTACCATAATTTATTATTGATCAAAGGCTAGGGTAGGGTATCGAAGACTCTCGATTCGTTCGACTTCAATTTAGATGGGAATATATTTACATTAGTCCACTCCAGGCGAAACAACAATGCATGCAATATATGCTACTGTTTCCTGTTGTTTCTTATGAAATTTCCATGTGGAGTCCATGGGCACGCCTATGACACTGACTTGAATATTTCATCTTTAAATAAAATTTCCTAATGCAAAGTTTCCTGACACAGCCTAATTCAAAGTTCGAGATTGTGACGTGCTGATAAATACTCATGCCAAAATAGCTTTATTATAAATCGAAAAAGGAGCTTTGAATCCCATCATCAGTATGAATGTATGGATGTTGAAAGGAGAATCCATGAGCAACAACTATTATTGTCCCTCTTCTGTTCGTGATTGTCGACGTAACCTCCTGAGAGAATCAAACTATGTTCGAAATCGATACAACGGCAAAGCTCTTTGTTAGTAAGCTACAAATTTGGTCGCAAACCAAAATAATCGATTTCAATATTTATTCACAGACGCATATATATCACAAATGTCGATCGTATATACAATTGTTCATCAGATTCTCAGACGCATGTTTTCATGATCTAAAGATTTCATATGCAGTCATAATCGGCGCAAGCATTCATACATTAGGAAGATTGATGGATGTGTTCATATGTGTGGGGGCCGTGTGGTATCTTAAGAAGTTTCCAGACACATGTTTTCATAAATGTCGGTTGTGCATAGATTTCAACGATGTAGTCAAATATAGATTTCGATTTCACTTATTGTCAGATATTCAGACGCAATCATTCATAAATATCGGTCGTGAATTAAGATTTCACATGCGGTCAAACGTACTGCGAAGCGCATTATTTTATTTGTACGTAAAAACCAAAAGTAATGACAATGCATCACTGGATGAGGAAATTCATTGTGTGTTCTCAAAAGTCTTTTAAACAAAAACTCGTCAAAGCGAGGAGGAGTTCCACATCGACATAATTTTCGATACTAACTGTTTCAACATTCTACAGTACTACTGTACAGACAACTCAACACGACTGTCACAACAAACTTTTCATTTCATTGTGTGATAAGTTCTTCGCACACACACAGACACACAAAAGCCTTCAACGCACATCCCCGATTCTAGAAATCTTGTGCCTTTTGAAAATGGACACAACAAGTAATGCAAATTTCAATTTGTGTCATTCAATTCAGTTCAATATTGAGTCCATATATGTTGATATGTGTCTGTCTGTCTGTCCATCTAACTTTGAAATGATTTTTGTCTTGGTTGGTATCGTGTGTATCATTTATTGTTTCCCCCCTTAACCAAAACAACCTCAGACATTGAGGTCATTAATCAGGGGAGCTTAAAGGGGACCGGGGACCGTGCCACGCTATCTCTATCATAAAATTGAAATCTAGATATAGTACAGCCAGGGGTACCCCTGAGTACAGCGGTCTAGTGGCCCTCATGGGAATACTGTGTGATTACATCTTCATGTAAGTACTATTCGACTAATTTGATTATTCGTTCAAATGGCCTAATACAAAATTTCAATATGAAAAATTACGTGACAGTCAGACACTCATTTGGTAACATGGCGGTTCTGTCGGCACTTGTGCTGTTACAAACAGGAATCAAATCAATTCACCACACTGCAAGTTTCAATTTTCTTCTTCTTCAACCTTCAGGATGAAAGAAAACACTTCTGTGGCGCTATGGGGATCCCGAATTGTACTTGTTCCGTATAAAAAGCACCATGTCGAGAAGTATCACAATTGGATGCAGTCGGCGGAGCTTCAGCAGCTGACCGCCTCTGAACCCCTTACCCTCGCTGAAGAATACGAAATGCAAGAGCGCTGGGAACAAGACGAGGACAGTGAGTTTTTTTATTAACCCTTACCCAAGTTTTATTGTTCCGGCTTATTATCTGAAAGTTTGTCCCTGGACGAAAATCGTTCCACATCGGCAGAATGTACTTTTATCTTGCTTCGAAGGGATTTTCTGGGGGCCACGAAAAATGGTGGGTGGTAATATATGGGTGATACATGATTAAAGATCCATTTGGGAATCCAATTGCAAACAGCAGGTAATTTTCTGTTTTGTTGATAACTCGCAGAATCTAAAGCAGCTGAGATCGAAGCAATGATTGGGGATGTGAACCTCTTTTTCAATGATGCCGATGACCGCCGGTCGGCCGAGATTGAAGTCATGATTGCTGGTGGGGAGAGTATTTGCATTGGGTTCCCTTGTGCCAGGAGCACAACGCAGTTTGAATTATGTACCCGCACCACGAATGCATTGGGTACCGATTACACCTCGTGCCAATGTTAGTATGTGTCAATTCTTTCTGAAAATTCTGATTCCGTTTACTTGCAGAGCCGACAGCTCGTGGGCGAGGACTCGGTCACGATGCGTGCGTTGCCATGATGAATTATGGTGAGACGAGCCATCCAGAAAAGGATGAAACGCACTAATTGAAATGTAGCATGCCATCGTGTCATGGGGGCTAGTCCATGGATTCCTCTAGTCGGATTCCTCAAAGCGTCAAATGGAGGACGTTGCAACTTTCCTTTTACTGTTGAGCGGCTGATTCAACTGCGTGCATGCGTCATGCCATTGGTTAATGCAGGAGTGACGTCACTCAATGTCGGACGCTTCACCGCTAAGATTGGCTTCGACAACGAGCGCAGTTTGCGAATGTTTCAGAGGATGGAGTTCACCCAAATAAGCGCCAGCGAAGTGTTTCGCGAGACAACGTTGGAGAGGGTTGTCTCGCCAGCAAGCCAAGATGAGCTGACACAGAAGGCAACGGAATTGGGTTTCTGCCCACAACAGTATGCATGTGATCATCAATAATGCCGTGCCAGCAATCAGCTACAGTTTTCTGTTTATAAATCTAGTATGAGACACACCATGCATGTCGTGGGACTCGAGTCTGGCAACGGCAGCATTGGACATTCACACGCCACCCCTGAGCGACGAGCATGTGATCGCCACGCCGCACTGGTAGAATGCATCCGCATCCAGGGCAGGCTTCATAGGCAAATCGACAGTAAACAACAGGTTGGCGCGCGTGCTGTTGAGATAAATGGGCACCGTCACCCGGCCGGCCTCATTGTCGCGCCCGTTGGAACTGTCGCCGCATTTGCGCCAGGCAATCGCCGCGCCCGCCAGACGCATTGCCCCCGTTGCGCTCGTGTCCAGCCGACCCTCATTCCACGCCGCACCCTCCAAGTCGAGCCCTGCATTTTGGAGCAATCGCAGTCACAGTCAGACAGTGCCACAAATCAAGTTGCATTCCAGTGTTGCAGGCTCAGTTTACGTGTGCAGCAAATGCAAATGAAAATGAACGACCCCAAGCAAAATAACTTCGGCACACACCAGTTACGGAAAAGGCGCCGTCTCCACCGTCCCCAATGTGCAGTTCAAGGGCAAGTTCCTCCAGCGAATGGCCGGTTGACTGGGCGACAGCCTGCCGTGTTGCCGTGACGAATGCCTCGGGGAAGAAGAGGCCGCCAACCCACACCGGCACGACAGAGGGGCTTGGCGCAGCAGCAACCGCCTGCAACTGCCCAAGGCGGGCGGCGAAATCAACCATCCACGCGCCAACTGTCAGTCCGTTCGGAATCGGATACCGACGCCACTCGGGGGGGATATTGCCTGCAGCACAACAAGACATAGTCATAGTGCAAACATGTCAGCCAATGTCAATGTGAAATTCAATTCTATACACAGCACGGAAATTCCCTACCTTTGACAAGATCTGACATGAGTCGCCGAATATCATTTGTTTGCTTGAGGCGTCCATTGCTAACATTGAGAATGTGAGAAAGATCCCCGCGAACGCGTGCCAACAGTGTGGCGCCAACGACACCCTCGCGCTCAAAAAAGCGGAACAGAGGGTCCTTGATATTCGTTGGGCTACGTTGGAGAAGAGGCACTGACTGCGCACACGGCAAAACAGAATCCGCGTCAGCCAATCAGCACGGCCGGAGGACCATCACCGCTCACAATACATAACCAGTGAAATGAGAGCAGGCACTGGATCCCATGCCACAGCACAGCACATCACAGCACACCACCACACCACACCACACCATACCTCGGGTATCGCTCCGAGCCATGCCACAGCCGTCGCATGCAGCTGGCGCATCCAGGAAGGCTTGCCATCCAAATCGACCTGTACGGCATCGGCAACGGGAGCCAACTCATCCTCGTCTGCCATGGTTTGCATCTTGAGGATCTTGGCAACGAGAGCATTTCCTGTCAACAAAGATATGGTACAAGGTTAGCGTATGGTGTGGTGTTACATGTACACCGCGAGTGCAGTGTCGGCGCGGACAGCAGCAAGTCGATCTTCCAGGAAGACATACCCGCAGTCTCCAGCATCACCGTCTCGGCATTTGCAGGAAGCCCCAGCCATTCTGGCGTCTGCGACTCCGAGAGCCCGTCTGCCCACCGCACGAAATCCTCAGAGCGGACGCCATCCGGGGCACATATTGACTCACGCCCGCGAACAAGCTCGAAATCAGCTTCAAACACTTTTGCGGTGAAAAACCGGTTGAGGAACGACCGCAGCACACGGGCGTCAAAGGGGTTGTCGATGCGGCCTCCGTAGATGGACTGTTGAATCAGCGTCGCGATGGCATCCCACGGTATCTGGTCGGGAGGAAGATTCGCACGACCCCTCGCCGCGGCCTCCACCCACGCATCAACCATCGCCATTGCTGAGCGTAGGTCAGACTCTCCAAACTCGTAGCGCTTTGTGAAGCCCAGTGGAACATACCGGAGGCGCTCCTGCAACACGGCATGCAGCCACGCGAGCATAAAATGGACGCGGGCGCGCTCGGCCGGGCCACGGCTCACAATGGCCGACGGGGCTTGAGCGTACGAGCGCAGCAAGTTGGCGCGGACGCCGGGGGGCGGCTCCACCACAAGCACACGCGACATGCGCAGCATACTTGGCGGAAGGGCAGGAATGATTTCTGCCGTCATGAAGAGCCGAAACTGAGGGTTTGGCGCGCCAAGGGCATGCAAACGCTTCTCCAGAGATACGAGCCACTGCGGTGCAAGGTGCACGTTGCGAAGCAAGACCCATTCACCAGACTTAACGGCTGCGGCAACAGCCCGGTCGGCCTGAACGAATCCCTCTGCTGATCCAATGGCGACGGATGAGAGCCGCGCGGAAGCCGATGCCGCAAGCTCAATCACACGGTTGCCCGCATCGTATCCAGCCACAGAGCACATGAGTATCGGAGTGTGCGCGTGCACCTCAGTTGCTGCGACGCGGCCCAAATCAAGCACCGATCCAGCATCGCGGAAAAAATTCGAACCGAACACAGACGTTGCGTACTTCCATACAGCAGCGACAAGCCTGTCGGGACGGAAGGCTTGCACCACGAGCAGTTCCCGAAAAATGCTGCGAGAATCGCTTACTCCTGCGTACGAGAGAACATAGCGGATCAGGAGCATGGCAGAGATACATTCACAAAAACATCACAGACATATCAGCGCGCAAGAAAGCACACAAAACCAACCTATTTTCGCACCGTTCCAACACTGGGGAACGCACATTTCGGCCTGGGGTGACTTGAGAAACTCGGCCCACTCCGCGTTGTGGGCAGTCACGTGCTGTGACAGACCGGATCCAAACGAAGCCAGGCCTTGAAGCGCACGCAGCTGACCAGCGCAATCCACCGTCAGCGGACTGGGCACTGCGCCGCCAGCAGCCTGCGCTCCATTGGCTTCCCGACCGCGCATCAGGTGTGTGAGTTCGTCCTCCGAGGGGTCGTCGGCTGATCCACGGATGCGAATACCGGCGATGAGAAACGCGAGCAGAGGGTGGTCTGCCTGCAGCATGCCGCGCGAGAGGCGGGTGTACACAACCCGGAACACATCCTCCGCAATGGTCGCAAGGCGTGACTGCGGCGTGGAACCGTGCGCGGCGGTGCGTGGCGCCGATAGCACGCTAGAGTACATATCGAGAAAAGACTGGAGGGCGTATTGGTAGAGGAAGTGGGCCTGGCCCAGCGACTCCATCATGAAGTACAGGGCGCTGCACGCGGTTGCCAGGGGGCGATACTCGGCGCTGGCCTGCTCAATTTCGATCATGATGAGGTCCGTGTCGGCCACCTTGCGCGACACCTCCGATGCCTCCTTCTTCAGCGTTTCGAGCGTGGCAATCACAGCATCGTCGTCAAGGATCTTTCCCCGGGCTTCGTTGAGCGCCCTCAGCAGTTCCTGCTCAAGATGGCGCAGACGCAGGCGGAATTCACCCTGCAGCTTCAGCAGGTCCGACCGCTTGGCGTCGATTTCGGGACGCTCAGTGCGGAGTACTTGGTTGAGACACTGTGTCTGAAGAGACGCCGGGGTCACAGTAAAGTTGACAAAGGTTACCCGCGAGCACAAGTCCGGCGGAAATTCCGCCGTCTGGTCGCGCGTGAACAGAAACAGCGAGAACGAGGGGCTAAAGTCGATGTCTTGGTCGCCAATGCGGATGAGAACGCGGCCGCCAGCGCGACGCAGTTCCCTGTTCAGCACGGGGTTCAGTATCGGATCATACGCTTCCACGTCCTGCACAATCAGCGGCGTCCCAAAGCGTAGGGCTGACTCGAGGTTCTTCCGGAACGAATCGTCCAAAAACGATGTGCGCGCAATCCTTCGGTCACCGTAGACGCTGAGAATGAACTTGAGGGCCTGTCCTGACGGATCAATCACAAGAGGATAGCGCTTGTGGCGGCGCAGCATGATTGCATTTTCCGTGCACAGGTCATCCGCGGGCAGCGAATGCGATTGCCACGACAGGCGATCGTCGGGTGTGGACAGGTACTCTGACAGACTGAGGTCACCACGGTAGCTGAGGCTGCACCGGTGCAGGTGAGTGGACCACCGCCCCACAAGACCAAATCTGTACTGTTGGTCAAAATAGCCCCCGTAGGCCATAAACGCAGCGGACAGCAGCACATCACCCACAATCGTGGACATCTGCGCCCGGAACGACTCGGACTCGGACAGCCACCGCGAGCGCTCGTCGCCCAGAGATCCAAGGAGGGCAATGCTGCGGTCGACCTTTGCGCGCACCGATGTCATCTCAGACTTGATGGCCTGCACCTCGCTGATGAGCACGGCGTACTCTTCCTTGTAGCGCCCAATGCTCGCCTCCAGCTCGGCGACCATGCGATTCAACTCAACGTCGCGCAAACGCGTCTCTTCCGCAGAACGTTCGAGGCTTGCCAGTTCCTCGCGGAGTGGTGCAACTTTCTTCAGCATATCCGCAAACTGAACCTGTGCAACCGCCCACTGACAGAGCGGGCCGCAGGCTTTCGATGCCTTGTTAACGTTCTCGACCGTAAATTCCGGGTTAGAGAGATATTCTCGTATAAGTCGCTCCCTCTGGCTATCCTTGACGTCATCCGTTTTGAACGACACAATGTTGGAAATGAAGTCGTCGCGTACAATGACGCTGCGTATTGCTTTCCAGTCAATGCTGTCTTCCCCGAGGAGGACGCAGATGGCTTCGAGTGCCATCTTCACCATCTTCGGCGGGTTGGCCATTGCGCGGACCTCCACGAGATGCTGCTTCTTGATCGACTTGACGCTCCGCTGCGCCTCCTCGACAGCCGGCTCCACCTTGCTCAGATCCTCAAGCACCACAGCACGTTTCTCAGACACCGCGCGCGTCTGCACAGCTAGCGCCGACTGAATCTCGAGGGAGGCCTGTCGCCGCCGCTCTGCCTCCTGCTGATCGTGCACCATCTGCTGCAGCTTCGAATTTGCCTGGGTGTTTTTGCGCTCAAGCTCAGCGCTCTTTGCGGCCAGCGACGACTGCATTTCCTCCACTTGTCCCACAGTGTCGGTGATTTTACGGAGGCCGACGTTGAGATGCAACTGCTGTTCCTCCAAGTCGCGCGTTTTTTCCCCAAACAGAGACACGTAGTGGTCGATGAAATCAAGATAGTGGCGTGGGGTGACATGAGTTGTCCGCCCATCCCTGCGAGAGAGGCGCTTTGCAGCTTCGTGCACGGACTTATGCACAAACACAAATGCGCTCGCGAGAGCCTCCCTCTGCGACGGATGCGCAGGCACTTCTGCGAGCGATGCCGGAAAGGGTTGGGGAGGCACATACGAGCCGGCGTCCAGATCAAGACGGCCGGTAAACTCTTTGCCCACCTGGTATAGGGCGTGCTCGGACCAATCGCCAAACCAGTCGAGGACGCACCGGTTAAACAGTGCGGGGGATGTTGCGGCGCGGTCCTTCAGCCCGTCGGTCGTTGGGTTCATTGTGAACACCACGTGCAAGTTGCGCATGACCTGCTGTGTGAACCACGCATACAGCTCGTCCTGCGAATCTAGCATCAGGCTCTGCCGCTGCGCACCTTCGCGGCACTGCGTCATCAGCGCGGCAAACTCGTCGCCTTCAAACAGGCCGGGCACCTCACCATTTGCAAGAAGGGTGTTCATGCGCTCGAGGAACCCGGAGTCGAGAATGTTCGACTCATCCATCACAAAACAGATGCGCTCGCCGCCACATCCCGCCCGTAAGAGCACCGCGCGGAGGTCATCTTCGAAATCAGCGCTCGTATACTTCGCATGGGCGCGAATCTGAAACACCGACAGGCCGTTGATCCAAGCAACAAAGCGTGACAGCGTTGTCTTGCCTGCGCCACTCGCACCAATGAGCAACAGATGACCCTGGGTCTGGCGGAAGACGCGGTCGATGCGGAGCACGTGATCAAGAACCTCGTTGAACAGCACGAGCTGCACGTCAAGCTCCTCTTCGTGGAACACCTTGAGACGCGCGCGAACATACTCCCGCAGGCGCTCCCTGTCCACACTTATATACTCCTTCGAAAGCCAATTGCTGAACAGGATGGGCCGTGCGAGCGCCGAACGCAGGTCGACGCCAACAAAATGCTTTGCGGCCACCTCGTCGATCTTCTCGTCAGTCCATCGCCGCTCGTCCTCCGCGACGAGACGATCCTGAAAGAGGCGAAGAGCCTCGTGTGCCCACAAACGGACAAGTCCGTCTGCCGTCAGGGACTCCAGCGGCTTGATCGCCTCGTGCAATCCACGCACCCAGCGTGTCAGCTCACGCGGGCTGTACACGTAGTGTGGCTGCACGTCCGCTGTAAAGCGCTGCTGCGACGCAAGATACAGCTCTACCATGGCGTCCGTGAGAGGCGTTGTGAGCGGCCGCAGTGAGGGCACAAGGCGCAAGAGAGCGCGGTTGAAAGTGCCGTAAATCTGTCCGAGCGACACCTGTCCAGGGTAGTCGACGAGGAGCACAGGCACGTGACGCAGAAATCGTGCAGAGAGGGGCTTGCGACCGGGATCCGTGGGCGGATTGCAGGCACCGACAAACTGGATGCGCTCGAGAGACACCCACGAATGGTCGGGCTTGGCGCGCCAGAACCCCCCGTGCTCAACCAGCTGGCGGATGAACGAAATGACGCGCTGCGTGCCATACTTGTCCTGGTCGGGGAGATTGATCTCGTCGCAAAACAGCACCAGCCACTTGCTCGGCTGCGTGGGAGCGAGTACAGTGCCGCTAGGTGTGCGCCGATACTCACAGTGGTGTTCAAACGTGCGTAGAATCAGCTCAGGGGTGGTTGCGCTGGAGAAGTTGACGCCCACGACGTCCAGCTCGGGCATGGCCCTCAAGGCACTGAAGAGCGTCATTGTCTTCCCAGAGCCAGGCGGGCCGCAAAGCACAAGCGGCCGGTGCTCCGCTAGCCACGCTTTCAGCAGGTGCTCGTGGCGTACAGTGTCAACCGTGGGCACGACGACATCCGCAGCAGCAATGCGATGGGTGTCCACCTCGGTTTGAGGGACCTTCCACGCAACCCATTCGCCGGCGACTGACACGTCATAGTCAATAACAGGCGCGTTGGTTGGAGGCATGGGAATCGACGTAAGCGATCGAAGGAAGTCGCCGAGTTGCTCGCGGCCCTTGAGTGAGGCGTCTCCCGCAAGACACCACAGCACCGAAAGCACCGCCCGCTTTTGAATGACCCTCTCCACTCGCTCCGCCTCCATCGGGAAATCAGGGTGCAACGCGTTGTACTCGAGCACAAACCGCACATCGGCGTTCAGCATGGAAAACAGAGATCCAGCCATGCGAAGCCTCGTCGACGGCATGATGCGTTCGAGGCGCTCCGCATACTCAATAGCCTTTGGAATGAGTGCATCCGCGGCAAAAAGAGGCGCGAGAATATCCGCACAATCGCGCTGCACAGTGAGCGCAGTCGACTCGGCACCCGCGGGCGACCCATCCAGAGGAACAGCCCGCAGCCGCGCGAGGTACTGGGCAAAGACCATGTCGTCCGTCACAGTCTGCGCTGAAAACCACACCATGCCGCAGCGACTGACAGTGGCAAGCGTCGCGTAACGAAGATCTTGCACCTCAAACATTATGCGTACGTTTGGTGGAATGCCAAGGCGCTCGCCGTTCGGAAGTGTGAGCAAACGGTTGTCATCAAGAACAGAGTTGAGATTTTCCACCCACTCGGGATCAACGTCGCCGTCGAAAATAATCCAATGCCGCTGTCCTGCTTCGCCTCGCACGTTATCAATGATCTTACGGAGGGTGTGGGTAAATATGCCATCAGTCCACTCGCGAGTTGTTGGATCGAGAGTCCCGTACAGTTCGTCCTTCGAGATGGCCTTGGGATCCATGAGGTGCGCAATGCCGTCGATTCCCTCGACGCGCTCGAGCGCCTTGAGCAGAACGCGCCACGCGGAAGTCTTGCCAGTACCGCTGGGACCGACCATCATGACACCATGGTGCAGCAGCTGAATCTGGTGCAGCTGGAGCACTTTCTCCGCCCATTCCTCACTAAATACAAGGAACGACTCGGCACATACTGACTGCGCCACCTCGCGCAGCTTCTGCATGTCCACGGGCGCGTGATGCACGCCGGGAAACACGTCCGCAAGCAGCGAATGGAGCAGCGGAATGTCCTCGGCAACAAGCTTGGGAACCATTGTTTCGCAGACGCTGCGCATCAGCACTTCCTGCTCGACGCGCGTTTCTGAGGCGACCGACTCAGGCTGTTGTTCGCCCCCTGCCACGCCGCTTACCTTGCTCACAAGGCCAACGCGCTTGATGTGGCCGGCACTCACAAGAACGCTTTTGAGTGCACGAAGACCAAAATCGTAGTGGGGCTGTGAGGATAGCTGCTCGTCGCAGAGCTTGAAGAGCGGCACGATCTTCCCGGCGAGCGTCTCGGCCGACCTGAAGCCCTGCGAGTAGAGCATGACTTGCGCGATCATCTGGCGATCGGGTGAAGTCATTGCAATGTTCCTGAACAGGCGCTTGAGGTTGTCCGGCAAGTTGGAGCGCCCTGCGTATCCCGGGTTCATAGTGATGAAAATGCCCATGGCTGCGTTGACGCGCACGGGCTTCCCGATGAGCTCAATCGAGATGGCTGCATCGGGCTTGCCCGCATTGTCACGCAGCGCCGTCTGGATGGTCTGTATCTGTTGCGACACGGCCGACAGCATGCGCTCCTCGAGGCGATTAAATTCATCAAAGCAGCCCCACGCGCCCACTTGGCACAGACCGACGAAAATTCGGCCCATCGCCTGAAAATCGAACGTCTCGTCGCAGTTGAAGACAAGAACAAAGCGTCCGAGCTGGCAACCCAGGGCCTTCACCGTCTCCGTCTTGCCTGTGCCTGCGGGTCCAAACGGGCTGCCACCCAGCCGCTCGTGCAGCGCTTGCGTCAGTGTGAGGTAGCACTGGTCCGTCAGCGGCGTCTGCACGAGACGGTCGGCAATGCCAAGATACTCAAACCCGTAGTGAAACGATGCATCGGCCATCCGAATGGAGAGCCGTTCCAGAACATCTGGCCGCGACGCATCGAAATAGAAGCGCATGTGTTGCAGCCAAGTGAATGATTGCGGCCCCGTTGCTTCCGCGGCGCTCGCAAGCCCGCGCGTAATGTCACGCTCGTGCACTAGCTCTGTTATAAGGTGCTCTAGCTTGCGCCGGCGCACCTGCGGCTGCTCCACAAGGACAGTGTCGGCAAGCCCTCCGAGCGTGCGCTCAAGAGAAGCAACGACAGCACTCACGCCTGCAGTAGACCCGCCCTTTGCGAGCACAGCTTCGACCGCCTGCGACCAAGCGACCTGCAGGGCGAGCACGACAAGCTGCGCCGGGTACCGATCAATCCACTCGACAAGCGCCCCTGCGTCCGCTCGTGCAGGAACGACGGTCCCAAACTGCGCCGGCAGCGTACCAACCGCATCCACCAGCAAGCTCGCGAGAGTGTGCCTCATTTCACGCTCGAGTAGCGACAGCCATTCGTTGATGCGCGGATTGTTCTTGACCGACACGGGAGTCACAAAAGTCACAACCTCGCCCTCCCGTGAGCACATGCCGAGAATCGTTTCACTAGCGTCATCGAGGACCACAGTGTTGATCCCTGCAAACATTTTGCGGAGATGTTTCTGAATCTTGCCAAGGTCGCGGCTATTGCCGATGATTTCGAGCAGGTCTTCGTCGCCGACAAAGTAGAAACGTGGGAATTGCTCCCTTTCCTTCTCCAGATACTCGCCGAGTGCCTTTTGAATCTTCGACAGCAGATCAGCGAGTCGCTCGAGGGACCGCTGCACGTTCGGGATGGCTAGCACTTCCAGAACGAGCGGGCTCTTGGCTACCTTGCGGAGGAGGGCCGTAAACTCGGCACCGACACTCGCGAAGCGCGCCGTCTCCGCAGGAAGCAAGTGCTTTATGTCGGCGCTGCCCGCAAAGATGCCCTCCAGGTACACCCAGCGGCGCTGAACATCAATCCAGACATCAAAGAGGGCGTTAACTCGGTTGAGGCGCTCCTCCCACCCAGACGCATCCTCTTCAAACACCTTGTAATAGGGCGACAGTTTCATTTGCGTCACGCCTCCCAGATGCTCCTTGATTTTGCCAAACAAGTCGTCCCAGCCACGCACCAGCCGACACTTGTTCTGGTAGTTGACCAGTTCAAGCTCATATGCATTCCACGTCTCGCGCACGCTCCGCAGGTATTCCTCGAGTGCCATTTCGCCTTGTGCGATTGTCACAAATTCGCGCACGACTTTTTCGTTGCGCACAAGATCGACATCATACAACATGCCAAGGGACAACTCGGACACGCCCCAGCGCACGCCGAGGCGCTTTGTGAGCGCTTTCCAGTGGCGATCCTTAATAGCCTCTGACTTGAGATCCGCGACGAGCGAGTTGGCTTTCAGAAGGTCCTTCAGTTTCTGGCGAGCGTTGTCGTAGGCGGCGTACTGTCGCATTCGGCTGGGAAGCGCTTTGAGTTGTGCCGACAGATCATCGAGCGCCTGGCGCACCTGCGGACATCAAGCAGATACCCACGTGCGGCTGACGCAGTTAGCGGTGCGTTTGGTGAGTTCGTTATAAATGCCAGTCGTCGTATGCAACGACACACATACCTTGCGGGGCACAACCGAGGTCCAGGGGCGCTCACGTAGCTCGTCAAGAGCTCCAGACACTTTGGCCATCTCGGCCCACACACCCCGAAGGTCCTGCAGTTCCGCAAGACAACCTTCGACCCGGTTTGCGGACGGCGTTTCCAGCCCCAGGGCCTCCTTTGCACGCGCCATCTTCGCCCAATCGTCCCGAACACGCACGAACTTGGACTCAAGCGATGACAGGGTAGACAGTGCCATGTCCGGGCGCAAGTCGCCGCGAACTGGCTTTGACACATCCCACTCCTCACACATCTCAAGCGACTTTGCATCGATCGCACGGTCTTCCGCAACGACGCTGGATAACAGCAATAAAAAATCAAGCGTGGTGCATATGTAAGTGCGTATGGAAGGAACAATGGGAGTGGCAATGGCAGCTAGAACTGCAGGCAACACGCACAAATCAGCACAAAATAAGTAAGTCACGCATACCGGGCCTGCAGGGACGCAATGCGCTCCTGGATCGACGTGTCCTTGCGGCCGAGAATGTCAGAGAACGCGCCAAACTCGCTGTCCAGCTGATCGATGTGCGTCCAGTCTGCTGGAAACTGGAACCTTTGTCTTTCGAGCAGGCGCTGCCCGTCGCGATAAGTGCGGACGCGCCCCTCCCATGCGCGTGTCTTTCGCTTCAGATCCTGCACAAACGTTACGAAGGTCACCGCGTCCGATGTCGAGTCTCCCTCGATGGAGTGAGATTCCAGCGTCGTCCTTGACTGGGCAACTTCTGCAAACAACTCTTGGATTGCGGCGCCCAATTTGGCGCCGAATTTTCCAAGCACGTCCTTGTGCCAAGCGTCGTATTTAAGATTGACCTTGGCCTGCACTTGCCCATAGTCGACAACAATTGGTCCAAACGAGCGCTTTGTTTCGGAGTTGTCAAAGGTCGCACGAGCGGTGCGAATCTCATTTAGAAGTCTTTGCCATGTCGCGAGGTCGTCTCCGAGGCGTCCGTACACCGCGCCAGGCTCCATGTCCCACAGCGACTGATAGCGCAGCCACACTGACACATATGCAGTCGCCCTCCGGAGACGGTCTTCGATGGCCTCGTAGGCCCGAGAGAGGAGCGCCCCGTCGTCCGGGAGACTGGCAAGCAGCGCCCGGTAGTCGTCCGTGTGGTCATGGCCGCTGCTCAACGCCGAAGACGACGAGGGTGTGAGGCCAGACCCGCCGGATCCCCCAGCGCCACCGGCAACAGAGAAGCGTGCCGCTCTTAAACGCATATGACCACAAATGCGCGCGAGCACAGAGTGCAGATGGGCATGGAGACTAGCGCGCGACTGTTCTAACGGCGGATCCAAAAACATGACCTGGTTGCGCACGCGGATTTCATGGACCAGCGAAGGAAACGCAACCTGCGCGAGTCCCACCGCTGGCGAAGGCACACCGCTCTCTGCATCCCCATCAGGCCTGCCGTCGTCGTCCGAGGCCAGCCCAAGGAACGACGCCGTCCATTGGGACAGCGCTTCCAGTATGCGCGCCCCGAGTAGCTCTTCAATTCGCTTATCCAGACGGGCAACCCATGCACCGAGATTCGAGTACATCTTCAAGTTGAGTTCGTCGACGGCGTCCTGAATGGCAGCGAGGTGACGCCCAATCGCCTCGGCGATCAGCGCACAGCTAGAAAGCCCGTCTGTTGCCGAGGTGATGCGGCCGGCTATGGCGACCATTTCCTCGGTGCGGTCGCGCAGAACCGACACCGACTCCGACAGCCGCCGCACAAACGATTCGAGCCGCATCGATTCCCAGTGCTGGCCCACGCCCTCCGATATGAGGAGGTGCGCATCCTTGACGTAAGCGGCAACCAGAGGTGACAGCCACTCGTTGTCGGTGAGCGTATCGCACACAAGACCGTACCCACGCACGGTCTCTATGAGAGAGACCGCGTGTGGATAAATGTCCCGCGCTGCGGTTGCAGCGGTCACAACGGAGTTTGGCGGGCGAAACCCGAGGTATTGGAGGTTGCGCACCTCCTTGAACAGCGTCACCAACTGCTGATCGAAATTGACTGCCAGACGCAGCGCCGTCTGCGGAGCGCCTGAAACGGCGGCGGCTCCGCGAAATCGCACGGCCAAGATGGAGAAGAGGACACCTCCCGGCTGCAGGCGGCGTGACTCGGTATCCTCCACCCACTCCTTGAAAAGCCCCTGCACATCGAGCTTGCGTCGGAAATTGTCGCCATCTTCTTTGAGGCGCTGTCCCTCCACATGAGCCTCCCAGCCCTTGCCGAGCACGTCTTCCACGCGGCGCATCAGCGTGGCAAGCTGTCGGTCCAGCTGGCGCGCCCAAATGATCGCTCCAGTGACAGGCGGCAGATCCCGCGCGGTGGCCATGCGGCATCCGGGGGACTGCGCGTACTGCGCTTTGAACTTCTCCTGCAGCCCCTGAATGTCCTCCTTCACACGCCCAATGAGCTTGGCTTGGTACTGCGCGCAGACGGGTGCGACCAACGACGACAACAGCATCAAAATTAACAACGGCATCAACAACGCGAACAACAACACGAAAGTGAGACAATGTGCATCGACGACGCAAACATTGAGAAACACAATGGCGCTATTTGCCCAACAAACGCACCTCTTGGATGGCGCCCCTGATGCGCGGCCGAACAAACAGCGCATTGTATCGGGAGAATATCCGAAACATTTCATTCGCATTCTTTGCAGTGCCCAGCTGATCGCGAAGGTGGGATGTGATGTGGGTTTCGACGCGTCCAACGCGCTCATCAAAGCGTGCCAGGGCGGCCTCCCACGCCTCGCTGCCATCGCGCGAGACATCCAAGGGATCCACAGAGGCAACATCATCGTAGGCGCGCGATATGTCGTCAACAGCAGACGCAGCTGCATCGCTTCCAAACTCGGCGGCTCCTGCTTCGCGGCGGCTGTCGCCGGGGCGTAGAACACGCGCGACGACCGCCCTCAGCTGCTCGTATTGCTTTCGGAAGGCGCGGAGATCGCGGAGGCGCTCCACGAGCGCCTCGTGCTCGGGCTGGTCGATGCGAATCTGCACCTTCTTCTGATCAATGCGCTTCTGGAATATGTCACGGCACATGTCCTTGAAGGCCACGAGCTGCCCCTCCCAAGCAGTGAATACCTCTGCGACGCCAGACATTGTTCGTTCAAATTCTTCGTAGGGCATGTGAAAGAGACGACGGGTGCGCAGTACTCGAGCAACCTGGAGTGCGACGTCACGTGATATGGCCTCAACAAACGCCGTGGCGCGTTCAAGCGGGTAGCTGGTGGTCGAGCGAAGCTTCCTGAGGTGCATGAACATGTCTCCGACAGCGGCCGCAATGCGCTCCGTCTCCGTTGCGGACAGCAGGCTGCTGAGGGGAAAGTCGCGCATTAGCTGGTTGTAGTTGTTCACGACGTGCAGCGCCTTCGCCAGTCCGGTGTCAGAGTCGAACCCAGTCGTTGCGTGGAAGCGCTTTGCGTTCTTGAGCAGCGCAAGGGTTGTTTGAATGCCATCCGACTTCAGTTCGTCGGACACGCGCAGCAGCGCCCGTTCAAGATTCAGCCAGAACGACATCTCTTGCATAGCCGTTCCTGTCGACGGATCACGCTCCAGTTTGGTGACCTGTGGCAATGGCGCGTGCGTGAGAGCAAAAGGTTTAGTAATGAGACAGGAGCCACGAAGAGTGCGACAGAGCGAGTGACGGAGCAAACGAGTGAATGTGTGGAGTATTCGTGACAGTAGGAAACCGCCAAGCAGGCACAGTCAGAGCCATCGCCACATCCAACCCTCGAAAACGAGGCCGACCTACACATCGCAGGCCACATACCTTCTGAATCTCCTTGATCCACCGCCCCACATATGTCTGAAGAGCATTCAAAAACGAGGCCTCGTTTGCAACATCCGCGAAATCCTCGGTCTTCACCCGACGACCGTCGTGATGCGCCTACAGATGACAAGTACATTCGCAGAGTAAAAAGACGGTAAATGATATGCAATGGCACTGCACACGCATACGCAAGTGCAGACACGCACAGACATAGCCTAATGACTCACCCGGTCGATTTCTGAGGCGAGGCGAGGATGAATAGCCAAAATGACCTCGGGAATGTCGGTATTTTGTTGCAGATGAAGCAGGGACACCTCGAGTTCTGCAATCTTCTTCTTGACTCCAGACGCGCCTGTGATGCAAACCCGCATGAATTCATATGATTAGTTTTGCACGCACACATACACGTCACTTTACAGCACGTGAGGTCCTCAACAAGCTCATTCAGCCATAGGTTGGCCCTGTAGCCCGTCAATAAAGAGCCGCTTGAACCTACCACCGCTTGCGTCGGAATCCCCGTCCTTGCCATGCACTCCCAGAAACGACGTGAAGAACGGCGCAACCGCATTGTGGAGGTACGCATGCAAAGTTTCGTACGGCGATCCCTCTCCAAGGTCAATGTACCGCACTTGCGGAGCAATGGGCTTGTCGGTCTCAATCACAGCTCCTCGCTTGATGAAAGCTACGCAGGCGCCTTTTCCTGCCTCGTACTTCACCTCGGTGGACACGGAAAATGCAGTATGCACGGCTGTATCGTCTGCAAACAGCAACAATGACAGTGAGACAGGCTCATGGACGTAAATGGATTTCAATTACGAGTCTGATGATTCTCAACTCACCGTCACCATCACGGTGTGCGTCTTCCCTGCGAACGACAAGAGCAGGTGTTTTCGCGTCGGATGCAAAACGCGCAATCTTGGCGGCGTTGTCAGCGTCCCGCAGTGCGGACTCAAGTGCAGCACCGTCCACGTCGGCAGGATGGGCAAAACCAACAAGGGTCAATGCGGCAAATGCGCGAATGTGGCGAACGAGGGGTGCGAGTGGCGCATCGCCGTCCGCCGCAGGGACCAGCGCACTCCCGTCCATCAGAATCACAAATATGACCGCACCTCCGCGAGATGCGGTCGTGGAAGGGGAAGAAACAAACGTAATATGACAAGCACAAACTAGAAACACTCGCTTTAGTTCATGCTTTAGAAATGCGAACACCTGTAATGGACAGGCAGTCCATCTGCAGTTACATATGCGCACGTCACTGGGGGGTCGTCTGTTTCGCGCGCATGTGACTTGCTCCAGGAGTCCGGGGCTGCTAATTTGAGAACAAAGTGACATTTGGGATGAATTTGGGGCGCCCTCCAATTTGTTTCCCCGGATGCTTTGGAGGGGCTCTCCTTCGCCTGTTGCGCACTATTATGGCTGTGGCTTGTGCGACGCAAACAGGCCCCAATCACACTGACACTCATCTGTGTGTTCGACTTCTCAACTGCCCCAAAGCATTTATTATGGCACATCTATTCCGTCCAAATAACAACAGCATCTTGTCGTTGCCTCAACTTATCAAAATGCACGCAACTGCCCGGCTGCCTCCTCGGGCGGCCTCCGCAGTCGGTGTCATTGTGGCAATAGTAGCTTTGGTGGGGTTCGTGGGCATCGCGTCCGCCGACACCCTTAACTCACGCTGCGTTTCGCTATGCAACAGTGCACGACCTCTCAATGCGAACACGACATATCGCACACAGACGGCATCGTGTGACGATCTGTGTTACGAGGTCGGCGCTACGGGTGCTGTACGCGAGCCCCTTAAATCCTTGCTAGCGAACGCTCGTGACCGCATCCTTGCGCAGTGGGCCAGCCTCGCCTCCTCGCGCGGTGATGCTCAAGCTCTGTCTTCGGATCTTGAAAAGGCAGCGACGAGCACACAATTGCAGGCCGTGTTTGACCGTGTGCGTCTTCTCAACGGTGCGCGTTCTGCCAGAGTCTCCGCTGCGCTCGCACACGCTGGTTCCGACATCATTGCCTCATGGCGCACAACAATTGTGCAGTTGGGTGGTGCTAGCGTCGTTGGAGATGACGCCATCGCGCGCTGGCAGGCCATGTCGGCGGCATGGAACAACTTTCTTGCCGTCGAGGTCGGCGGAGAGGCCAATGTGACAGCAGCCCTCAACCGGACCTGCCGCGCCCTTGTTGTGACCCGACGCACAATCGCCTCGCTTCCGAACGTTGCATCCAATGCACTTGCATACTTTACTCTTGCCACTCTTTGGGATCAGGCTCTTTTGAGCGCTTGGGAGTATCTCATTGTCGTTGTCGGCGTGCGCCAGTCGTCAGATGCGTCGCAAATCACTGCAGCAATGAACGCTTTCAAAGCGTCTGAGCGAGAATATCTCGCCATGGCAACTGGATTTTTCTCTGAACTGCGCGGAAGTGCTTATGAAACGGCCGCTGTTGACGGCTTTGCCGCGGGTATTGTGTCGTACAATGACGAGGTGGGCGCCAGTTATGGTGGCGGGTCGGGGAATCGCATTGGGGCGCCCGCACTCGCACTCTTTGCTGCCGCCGCCGCCGTTGCGTGGGCCGCCTCACACGTGACCGCCGTATAAGTCGACATTGGTCGCCCATCATACGCGTCTCATGCATGGCTGGCTTGTATTGCTGCCAGAGTCTGCTGCGTGATCGATCATTCGCATGGTGTTATGACCGTGTGTTTTCGTATTCTGTACATATGCTGGGCCTGTGCGAGGCGTGTAATTTCTCGCGCGTCCAGTTTGATGCCAATTTGCAATCGCCGCCATCTTTTTGCGTATCGCTTTCCCCATTTTCAAATTATGTTTCATTACACAGTAATTTGCCATAATAGCAGTATTAATTACAGATCCATGACAAAGACAATATAGCCTGCTCATTTGGTCGACGCAAGAATCACAGCCTTGCCGCCGTTGATGCCCAGCGCCATCTGCAGGTCGTCGTCCCCAAGAATGCAGACAATGTCGCCATCTTCGTCGCAGTACTTGAGGCTGAGTGATGCCGCCTTAACATTAAGCTTCTGGGCAACACGCTCAATGACTTCTGTGAAGGCAATGCCCCGCCTGAAATTGAACGCAACAATCCTTTCGTCGGATGCCTTGACCTTCATGCGAAATGTGTCTCCGTCGGCCATGTCCCCGTAATCAGAGAGCCTGCGGGAGACACATTCAGTAGCGCAATGCTTCGGTGAGTCTGTATGGGATGTGTATAAAGCAGCAGCAGCAGAAAGAGCCAGAGCCAAACACCGCCCGAATACACAACAAGATGCATGATCTAGTGCTAACGAGGGGCCTTGTCTCACGGTCTCAGCATAACAAATAAAGAATGACATTGCATGGCGAACGTGCGCACCTTCCCGTCTCAACAGCCGCCAGTCCAGGCTTGATGGCTGGTGCTGGTCGCGCTGGAACGCCGTATTGCGGTGGTGCGTGTGTGTGCGGCAGGGTCGACGGCACGGGGGATCCCCGCGACAATAAATCGGGCGCAGAGCGACCACGCTGCAGCGCCGCATCCTGGCCGAACTGACCGGCACGTGACGGGATCGCGGGGCGTGTGGCATACACTGACATGGGCGCAGGCGTCGGCGCCGGTGCTGGTGCTGCGGCAGTGACTGTCACTGTTGCAGGTGGAGTTGGCCTAGCGGGACGCGCCATCGCAGGGCTCGACAACGCAGCCGGGGACGAGGATTTGAAACCAGGGGCCGCGGCAGGCGTGGCAGACTGCGGGGGGCCGCCTCCACTGCCGCTCGGCCTCCATGTGGTCTTTGGCGGTTCTTCCTCAGCGGGTGGCGCTGCAGTGGCCCGCTTTGCTTCCCATAGGGGCTTACTTGCGGTAACCGGTGCCACAGACACGGGCACCGGCGCAGATGACGATGATGCCAGGGCCGGAAATGACGATCGCGCGGGGAAAGAGCCCGCCGTAGTTGGCGCTGGGCCGCGTTGTATGTCTGGGCGTGGTGCGAGCGGACGTGCCGGGGGAGGTGCTTTCGGGTGCGAGCCCGCCACTACCGGCCCCTCAGCCGGTCGAGTAGTCGGCGCAGGCGGGGGCTTCACCTCGTCCCTCTGCATGCACTGCTGGATGTGCTGGGCCACGCGCGACGTTTCCGCCGGCAAAGTGACGGGCGACGGCCGCGGGGATGCGGCCGGGCGATCATCTTCTTTGATAACAGTGGTCGGTCGAGGGCTCAGCGGCGTGGGTCGCTGCAGGAGGGCGGGGGCTCGAGCAGGGGCGAATGCACTGTGCGTCGCTCTTGGTGACGCCGGCTCGTCGCCCGCAGGTTGCACGATCGTCGCTGGCCGGGGGAGTGGAGACGGCCTGGTTGCACGCTGCGGAATGACAATGGACAGTTTGGGCGCCTCTGAAGCCGGTGCCTCGGGTGGTGGCGGCTGGGATGCCCCGCTGGTCTTCTTGCGTGGCACGTCCTCCTCCACCTTGGCAATAGGGACAGCGCTGGAGCCGCCGGCTATGTCCGGGCGCGGGGCGGGCGACGGGGCACCGCCAGCGCGCGGGGGCGGAGGACGAGGCGGGGCACGCACCTCGCGGACTCCCTCCTCCGCCGGCTGTCGCAGGGCAAAGCGGGGGGCGGCAACCGACGGCGGGCGGGGTGCAATGGCTGGTCGTGGAGCAGCCTCCGAGGCAGACGGCGCGTCGACAGTCTCCTTAAACTTGGCGATGAAGGGATCAAGGAACCGGCAAACCAGCTCACATGCCGATACCTTCTCTGGCATGCGCATCAAGGCCTGTGTGGGTGACAACAGAAAGACTCGTCAGTGCCCAAGTGCCAGACACAGTCACATCTTTCCAACAATCAACTAGGATCCTCAGCTTCAGCATGATGACCAATAAAAATGAAAGCACATGAAAGCGTGTCAACATAACAGCGTATCAGTGGAGAGGAGCGCAAGCACACCTGCAGATAGGCATCGAGCTCCTTTGTGCGTCCCTCGGCAACGGCTTCCGTGACGATCAGCTTCTGGCCCGGCAGGAATGGTATCGTGCGTGCGCCTCCAGCACTGCCCGCCTCGACAGGAAACAGTGACAGCAACGCGAGGTGAAGTTTGAAAAACTCGTTGTACTTGCGTCTTATTTCAACCGAGCCGCCACCAGCCGCGATGCGAATGACGTACGTCTGCGCAGCAATAAACAAACAAGTGAGCACGTGGCACATTTCCATTCAACGGTCGATGCAACACCAAAAATCGGCTTCGTCCATACACTCACATAATTCTTCTCGAGCTTCTCGCAGCTCATGACTCGGTAATTCGACTGCTGTTGCTTTGCATCACTGCCTTGTTGGTACAACGACCTTCGCCGGTGACGTCCGGGTGAGCTGGGCACGGTGAGCGCAGCAGACGGCGCGGGAACAACGGCAGGTGACAGCGACGCCGGCGCGGAAGCGCGAGGCACGGGGGGCTGCGGGCGCGCGGCGTACTCGCTGGGCACATGCCTCGGTGCCACCGGCGGCCGTGAAAACGTGCTCGTGGGCTCGCTGCTCGTGCGCCTGCGCTCAACATCCCCCGCCTCGTTTGCCGGCTCACCGGGCATGTCACCGCCGACTGTCCGCGGCTGGCTGCCCTGCGAGGGCGAAGGGGCATAGTAGATCGAGCCCGTGGTGGACGAAGGCCCACCACCAGCCCGACGTTCGCGGTACAGACGCTCACGCTCCTCGCGTTCTCGTTCGTACTTTTCGCGGCGCTCTTCCGCTTCGCGGCCGTACCTTTCTTTCCTCTCTTCTCTTTCTCTCTCCTCCTTTTCCTTTCTCTCTTCGCGCTCCCTCTCTTCCCTTTCTCGACGCTCCTCCCTGTCACGTGCCTCGCGCTCTTCCCGCTCTTTCCTGTCTCGCTCGTCCCGCTCCTTCTTCTCAAGGCGACGGAGTTCTTTTTCCCGCTCCTTGTCCTCTTTCTCCCTCTTCTCGCGCTCCTCGCGCTCCCGCCGGCTCTCCTCTTTACCCCTTCGCGCAATTTCGCGCTCTTTTCTTTCACGCTCCTCGCGCTCCTCTCTCTCCTTCTCTTTTTCCTCTTTTTCCTTTCGCTCTCGCTCGCGCCTTTCCTCCTTTTCCTTGTCCTTGCGTTCCCGCTCTTCCCGCTCACGCTTCTCCTTTTCGTCCTTATCTTTTTGCTTTTTCCGCACAGAGGCATCGTCGATAGGCTCTTCGATTTCGGCAAGCTCAGGTGCCGAATTGTCCTTCGTTTGTTCAAATGTTCGCATGCGTACGAGCAAAATCGTGTCAGTGACAGCGTCCATGTGCACAGAATTCAGCATCGGGCATGTGCGACAATACTCACCTTGCGGGCGGGTTTCCTCACACTCATGGCAAAAATCGTCTTTCTGGAGCGCACTGATGCGTCGCCAAACGAGTGTCGGCGTCTCGGAGGGCTAGTGTCCTCGCCGTCATCAACCTGCAATAGTCACGAGTCGTGAGTTGCGGATCAATTAACAACGTCAGACAGACACAGAGACCGCAAACGTAAGACCTAAGAGTGCCACAGCACCAACCTTCGACCTGCGAACCTCCCCGGGAGAGACTTGCTCGTCATCTCCGGCTGGACGGAAGCTTCCCACCTGCAGCATGCAGCATGAACAGTGTGTGCGTTGTGCGTTGTGAGAAACAGAACTCCCGCACTGTGGCTTTGGTACTCCGACAGAGATCGCACCACCAACGCACAGCAAGCACGCACTAACAATCAACGTGGGAGAAAAGAACGGAATCTCTTCCAATGGTCTCCATCCACAGCCCCCCACGAATAGACGGCGGCAGTGTGTACGAAAATGATTCAATGCGCACCCTCTGCAGCAAGTGCCCCTCCAACGGCGCCACATCGCCCTCCGGCACATCCTGGTGGAGGACAAGCCATGAGTTATTGTCAGAGATTGCATTGCATGCGTGCGTGTGTTTGTTTGTGGGCGCGTGTGCATGTGCGTCGTGGTGTGCGTCGTGGTGGGTTTGAGAAGAATTTTTATCATCGCGAGAGCCATGGATCATCATCATTCCCCGAAACATTTGCCAACTCAAGCCCCCGAATAGAAAGACCAAAGCAGAAACACACCATTGATTGCCATTCTTCTTGCTGTCGTTCAAGAAACTCCTTTGTCAGCTCGACGAGATCATCAAGCCATATCTGCACAAAGCAATGATTCAATGCAAATTCAATCACGGCATCCCAATCCCCAATGGCATTCAGCGAGTGGTGCAGCCACTAATGGACGGCGAGGGAGACCGGAGGGACCAGTGAGCTGATACGCCGTGGCACTCGTGTCGCACGCAACGGTGTGGCACAGCATCCATGCAACTTACCTTCTTTGCCGTGGGGTTGGCAGCCATGAACGTGTATTTTGCACGCCCCACATGGACGATTTCAAAGGCGTCGAGCGAGTCCCTTTCGTCGTCCAGATCAAACACCATACACGCGTGCATTTCAATGGCGCTGATGAGATGCAGCTTGTTCTTCCCAGGCCGGGTGATGAGCAGGAGGTCGTTGAAGAGGAGGAGTCGCCGATCGTCCCGCTTGCCTGCAGCGCATGGGGCGCATGGGGCGAGGTGCGTGGTCAGGAGGGTCGCATAAAAGACCATTCGCTTGCGATGAATCCACAGACACGCAATAAAGTGGCACAAACAACCCAACAACCCAACAACAGCAACTAAAATAGAGCGGCTGGAGTGGGAGAATCGGCTGAGTGGAGAGGGGAGGGCACATCAAATGTACTCAAATTCACAACGCACACAATGAGCACACAAACCAAGCACGCACTCTGCATCTGCTCCACAAAGAGGTCATCACGCAACAGCCGGCGTGAGGGAGTCATCAGCCGCACGGGTTCGCCGTCGTATGTTTTGAGCCGCGCCTGGATGTCCAGCATCTTCTTTGTTCCTTCGGCAGCGCGCCCAGCCTCATTCACAATAGCGACGACGGTTTCTGGCGATTGGAGAGCAAACGATCCCGCAATCGATTAGAGCACATTAGAACATGGCATTCAAGGCGCGCACCACAACAATCAGGCAATGCGAGCATTTTTGTAGTACCAATTTTGGTGAGGGCCTTTGTGAGTGCTTGGTGGTCGGGCTTGTCGGGGGTCGTGTGGCGCAGGATTTCTCGTATAAGGAGCGGATATTTGCTGCATTGGGAGAGAAGTGCATCATGTGACAATGCGTGAGCATCCGGGGTAGCCGTCGCAAGTCTGCATAGTCCGCGCGCAGGCCAGGCAGGCCACAGACAGGCTGCCCACCAGATGCGCTGCACGGGCTTGATCAGATAGCTCAGCAGATTCAGTCCCCGGCACTCCTCGCGCAGGGTTGCCGCATCGATGAACTGTTTGAAACCTGGAAATTGTGCGATCAGTTCAGTCGGACTGCGTTTTGCTTTTGCTTTTTTTGCGCCAGCAATGTAGCCATTACCTATACCACAAAAACACCATATACATGATCATAGTCGCACGTACAGCCACCGGGGATCTGATGTCGGCTATAGCATCGCTACTCACTCTTATTGCGCTTTGATTCCTTGTCATACAATATGAGAGCGCTATCGTAGTTACCGCAGTAAAGCGTATATACCTGTGTGTGTGTGTGTGTGTGTGCGTGTGTGTGTGTTTGGGGGGGGGGGGGG
>CALSCR010001569.1:41244-53883 GCA_943704495.1 Pigoraptor chileana
GGGGGGGCCACCGATTAGACTGTCCGTACCACTCAGTGCAGACACAACGTCTTGGCAACTGAAAATACTCAAGCCCAATCAAGTGGCATCGCCCTTGAATACCTTGAAAAATTCGGCAAGTGTCAAAAACACGTCGCCCACGGCTTCGACAATCACATTTTCCGCGGTTTTTAATTGCAGGCGGCTGTAGAAACAATGTAAAATATAGGAATAAAATGAAAACAAGACATCATTGCGACATTGAGACATTAATCACACGGCGGGCACGTGACATATGCATGTGTGTGTGTGTGTGTGTTATTTGGTTTAAGGAAGAGGTGTCAAATGACGCTCAAGAGTGCGAAATCGCGTTGTTGAGAGCAAACCAAAAACTAACCCACCCGCACAGTTCCTCATTCACAGGCACAAGCTGCTCCAAGTTGGAAAAGAGTACAGCAAGATGTTTTTGCGACACAATTTTCTGCTTCCGCATGGGCTCTGTGGGGCAGGGGAGCGCAGGTAGTGTGGATGTCAGGCGGGTAAGCAGGGAGGGCAGGAGAGTGCAGGTAGTTTGAATGTCAGGCGGGTAACCAGGGAGGGCCACATAATTGGCACATCACGTGCGGGCGAGTTAGCGGCCCTACCTATGAAAACCGATATGATTGTCTTCAGGTCGCGCACATAGTCTTCCTCGGTCTTCAGGGTTTCGTAGATGGACTCTTGCCGGTGAACCTCCTCCTTTCCGATTGCTTCGCGCACATCGGCGTCGACAAGGTCCCGCCACTTGCGCGACGGTGCCTGCGCAGAAGGCATCATCTGCACCACCATGGCACCCGATGCATGCTTCTCCTCGCCTTGCGGAGCGGTCTGTTGGGTCACCGGTGCATGTGCCTCCTGGGCTTCCTGGGCCTGCAACTTGGCGGACGCGCGACCTGCCACAGCAGCCACGGCAAGCGCCGCCTCTGCGTAGTGATCTGACCCGAGGGAGCCACGCTTGGCGGTCCACTCGGTCTTCAGGGCTTCGTAGATGTCATCGCCCTCGGTATCTGCTACAAGGGCAACAGGAAACGCATTCAACGATTACTCAACCATTTGGACGCAAGATGAGCGCACACAACAAAAAGGCACCAGAATACACAGCACAACACATCGCACACTGCACGCTGCAAACTGAAAAATACTTTTGAAACACGCGATACATCACCACATGTCAGCGCACAGCAGCACCAACATCGCATATTGGGGCACGCACCTCCAACCAGCTCCATGCCATCGCCCTCGTCGTCCCATTCGTTATCCCATTGCGCGTCACTGTCAGCGTCCACCTGTGAGTCGGAGACGCACGTGACATCTGCAGCATCCACCGCCGCGACCCAACTCGAGGGGAACCACCCTGCAATGGCCACAATCAGAACAGTCCATTGCGCGCACAATGAGCACGCACACCATCACCCACTCACTCACACACATTCACTCTCACACATTCACACATTCACTCTCACTCACGCGCGTACGCACTTACGCACTCGCGCACGCAAACGCAAGCACACAAGCACACACGTTCACAAAAGCACACATGCTCACACAAAACTACACGCTCGCACAAAAGCACACTCACGCACAAAAGCACACTCACGCACAAAAGCACACTCACGCACAAAAGCACACGCACACAAAAGCACACGCTCACACAAAAGCACACTCACGCACAAAAGCACACTCACGCACAAAAGCACACGCACACATGCACATACACGCATCCACATGCATTGCATGCACATCCATGCACACGCACACGAAGCCAGCAGTGATATAGAGTCGCTGGGAAGCAACTACACTGAAAGAATCGACTCACCACTTGCAGGTCCAATCGAGCCAAAGTACCACTGTCCATCCGCATCGCTCGACGTGATGGTGACAACATCATCTGAGTAAGGAGAGCGAAGCAAATAAGCAAAAAGAAAAGGCTGCAAAAAGAAAAAGAAAAAAACAACCAATAACACCGGCAAACAAATAGCATGCGGCCCTTACGGTGATATCCTACCTTCCTTCATGGACAACTCATCCGACTTTGCTGCTTTGTATTCCCACAGAACTCTCGCGTACGACACTTTCGGAGCGCTCGCATCTCCCGAAGACCCTGCTTTTAGCGTGTAGAAGTGCACGTCAAATGAGGACGTTGAAGGGTTGGGTTGGGTTGGTATAACAGGGGAATCTGACCAATTGCGCTGCTCACCTCGGGGCGTTTGCGGTTGCGAGGTCATTAATGCGGCGCCTGCTTGGCAACACAGATAGCGAGTGTGAGTGTCAAAACAATCGCATTGACGGGTATCCGGGCACATACACGACTGCCCACAATACCCACAACACCCAACACAATGACCCCCACCTTTGAGGGCGCGTTCTCGATCAATTTCGGTGGAAAGCTGGGCGATCTTACGATCCGCGTCCTCGATGTTCGCTTTAAGCTTCTTCAGTGCCTTATCATTGCCGAACTTTGGCTGTCGAGTGTAAGTATCGAGCAGTGTGGAGAGGGCCGCTCGCTCTCGGCGCTCGATCTGTTTTGTGCACATGGTGGGCGGCATGAGTCAAATCCAGAACAGCGCATGGATAGGGGAGCATGCAAAGGCAAAGTGCTGGTTGTGTGACAGAGCAATGCATTCCATCACGCGGCCCGGCACACCTCCAGTCGTTTCTCGGCATCCGTGGGCAAGACGGGCGCTGCGGGTGGTGTTGGCTTTGGGGCGACCGGCGGCGCTGCTGCTGCCACTGCTGCCTGTGGCGCCGTCGGATCCAGCACGACAGAGTCGCCCGTCACAGCGCCATTCTCGTCGACCACTTCAACATAGCTGCTAGGAAACCAGCCTGAACATCCCAACACACCGATGGAAGTATCAGCACACGCACGCGCACATACACAAGCACAGAGTGCAGCCGTATTATAGAGCGATCAGGCTGTGAAAACCAGCCGGGGCGCACTTCCGCCGTTTTATACTAGTACGGTTCAATATCTTGCGCAAAGTTCGTGATAATCGCATCACAAGCTGGCAGTGGCAGTCACCAAACGGTCCTAAACTTACCGGCCCTCTCATCGACCTGTCCATAGTACCAGGCCTCGTCGTCCCAGGATGTCACGTAGATGAATTCGTCTGAAACACATGCAGCATGCACACTATATCAGTCAGCAGCTCAACGGCGTTCCGCAGAATGCGCCGAACAAAAATAATAATCCACGAGCAATACAAGCCTCCGCGCACCCACCGTCGAAAAAAGAGAGCTCTTCCGGTGACGGCGCCTCGTATGCCCAAATGGCGCGCACGTAGAAACCGTCGCCCATTTCAATCGAAGGCCGGCGCTATCAATCACCGTACACACACACACCTTGGATCGCTCGCTCGCAGAAAGATTTGCACGCACACGGCACACCCCGAGTATGTCACGTAACACTTATCCCAGCCTCGAATGGAGCATCCCCATGGCGCGTGGCGCCACAGATGTCCCTTAAGTGCGACCTGCTCGCCGGCAGCCGCAATGTATATCAATATAAATCTCGCTGCAGGTCCTCGATCGTCATACACAAAGCAGATTGAATGTCATGCAATCCAGTAACATGAAAATATCCGCGGAAGGCAAGACCACGGCTGGCGGCTATTCGCAGTAAGGCCGTTTCGTGCCCTTAAATCGTCCACCGGCGATTGTCGTTTTATGGGAACTTTGTGTTGTTCATCGCCGCACCACATAACTTTGGCTGCCCGAATAGAACGAGCTCTCGGCTAAATTGGCGGTGTCGGCTCTTTATAAAATCCAATCCCAAAAAGGAGATTTCCTCCACATGAAATTTCTGGGGCTGTTTGTGTTGTGTTGTGCTGTGTGGTGTTTGCGCTGCCGTAATAAAAGCGCGGCGGGCGAAAATGCGATACAAAATAAATGCATGCTCTGTGTTGGTTGGGTGTCCTGTGCCAAACACGTGCGGGCGCCAATCCCGCCAAAATCAGGCCATACTGTCTGTATGGGGAATTCCACAGTACCGCTCTCTATGGCGGCCGCGCCCCGGTACTCAATGTACCCGGAGTATGGGGCGGAAGGGACGGAAGGAAAAAAATGGCAAAGGTGCAATTTGTATGGGCGACTATGGGGAGCGGAATGTGCGGCTGACAGCTGGATGGAGCACTCCTGTCTGCGTGTGCGTGTGCGTGTGCGTGCGTGCGTGTTGCGTGTGCGCGTCGCATCTGGACGCGTGTGTGCAGCCTCACTCAACTGTGTCGGAGGCACCCACCGCACGCACCCACTCGACAGACTTACAGAAGCATTCGGTGCTGCTTTTAAGTGAACTTGAATGGCCCGCTCTTAATATGACGCAGAACCATCTGACCGCCGCAAATACCTTAACTGCTGCTGCTGATTAAGAAGGCCCGATTCACATTCCCACCGCCACCCATTTCTGAAAGTTTGCATCTCTTCCAAATATCCAATTCGCGCAACGTCAGCGTCGTGTTAGCGTATATTTTGAACTATTTTGTGCGGTGCGTCAGGGCGGCACGTTGCATTTGCGAGTGTCGCTCAGTGAAGCATTAAAATGTCCATTGCCGCCGTTCTTCTCGAGGCGGCTGAGCTGCTTGAGAAGGGTGCTGACGCTGCCCCTTCACCGTCCGAGATCAAGTCTGAGAGCCCTGGTAGGGACGGTTGGCTGAAATATATGTATTGCTGCCGATGTTGTCGGGTGTTATGTATTCACTAACCGTATCTGCTCTCGTTTTTGTTTCTCCTTTTTATTTGCAGATGCAATTGTGCCGGAGAATTCTGTGAAAAACCGTGAGGTGCACAACTTGCTGGAAAAAAATCGGAGGGCACACCTCAAGCAGTGCTTCAGCGACCTCAAGATTGCGGTGCCCACCATCACGTCTAATAAGATATCGACGGTGTCCATCTTACAGCATGCATCCGAGTACATTGTTGCTCTGCGCACAAAGCACGACGATTATGCTCGGGAAATGGAACGCCTGAAGAAGGCCAAGCAGGATGCCCTCGCCCGGCTTGCAGCCCTCCGTACGAAGCGCCGCGACTCTGTGTCCAGCGTTGGTGGGGACAGCACTGGCGCGGCCCCACTCTCACCTCAGCCAAGCCTCTCCCTCAACCCCGACGGAGATGCGCCGTCTCCATCCAGTCACGTCGACATTGAGGGACTGTCGGACGCGGATGAGATGAGCGAGGGTCTCGTTCCTTCGTCACCAAGAGACGACGCTGATGGTGAGTTTTACATGATGGCCCTTCACTTGTGCCATAATTTGATTTCACACCAACCTTCTGTCGCTCTTTCACTCGTCACTGTCGTTTCGCGAAGTTCCTTGATATTGTGCCTACAAACTGGCAGGCACATCCCAGCACTGTCGTCTGAAGTATCGCTGTGTTTGCCTGCATGTGCGCAGGTGGCTTGTCGCCGCCCACCGGTGCCGCGACGGGGAAGAACCGCCTCAAGCGTCTCCAGAAGAAAACACTCCCCATCTGAGGGGAGGGTGATACGGTGCCCAGTGATCATCGAGTTGCAGTCGTCAGACGCGCGTCGCCTCACACACGGCACACAACTGTACATAGTGATATATATTGGTCGTCTTTTAAAAATCACTTTTTGCCTTTCTTCGATTGCAACAAGTGCATTTTCATGTGGTACTTGCCATGTATTTGAGTCAGTTTTCGTCCATGCACTGCTCGGTAGAGAGGCGAGGGGCCACTGAACGCGCCGCCTATGTTTCGCTACTTTTCATATCGCAGACTCCACTCCACGGGTCAAAAGTCATTGCTGAGATTTCCTTATTACCAACAAAACAATCACAAATATGACTCATAGGGACCAAATCCACAGAATTCCCCCTGACATTGGTGGGCAACGCATCAAAGCGAGACGATACATATAGCGGTAAAATGCTTGTTGCCGTGTAATAATCACTGGATCAGTTCGACATAATTCGATGGGAAAAGACCGTATGCGCCGTTCTTGTCATAGCCCCTCCACCAGCCATCGTCCACGAACTCAATACCGGTCTGTTAAAGGAGGCAATCGCCATCATTAGTACACGATTAGAGTGCTGGGAGGAGTTTTCTCCAACTATTGAAGTTGGGTCACACAAAAGCACGCGCCCACATGCACACATACACACACACATGTTTGCACACACGCACACGTACAAATGCACACACACACACATGCACGCACGCACACGCCAAACTATTACCACACAACACATGTACTAACAAATGCACACGTATACATACAAACACGCCGTACATACATACGAGCACAGCACTCTAATAAAACACACACAACACACGCGCCCCAAAAACACACCAAAATCTCGCCAGGGTCGAACGAAATCTCAGTCTCATCGGCTGCATTCGAGGGTAAACAAAGCAAGTTAGTGTCCAGTCATTTGCAGCAAACCTCCAACGCAACTAATGCAACCAAGAATTGAAACGTTCGTCAAACTGGCGCACAAACAAGTGCACTCACCGGCTTGGTAGTCGTACAGAGCACGCGCGGAGTATCCTGATTCCTGTGCGGGAGCAGCTTCTTCTCCGTTCTGTTCCGCATACTCTGCCTGTGCGGCCGCCTCTGCCTCTGCCTGTGCAGCCGCCTCTGCCTCTGCCTGTGCAGCTGCCTCTGCCTCAGCCTGCGCGGCGGCGGCCTCTTCTTCGGCAATCCGTTGGCGTTCTGCTTCTGCTTCTTCTTCCGCTTGTGCATGTGCTTCTGCCTCCGCGCGCCGCCGTTCATCATCAGCTGCCGCCGCGCGCTTGCGGTCCTCGTCCGCCTGGTTGACGGCGAGGAGCATTCTGTCAATCATCCACAATCACAACGACACACAATGCGACATCGCGCAATTGTCTCGCACGTGAGACAACGCACCTTCTTCTTTGCAGCAGCTTCGTCCTCCAGGCGCTGCTTCTTGGCGGCCTCCTCCCGTTGGCGCTCGGCCTTCTCCTTCTCCTGCCGCTCCTTATCCGCACGGGCCTTCTCAGCGCGTTCCCGATCCGCACGTTCCTGCTCCGCTCTGCACGGCACGCACACACACACACACACACACATATAACTCGAATTGTTCAGGCCTCAATCTTCTCGACATACGAAAGACAAAATGGCACCGATCGGCCATTATCCATGGCAAAACAATAGATGAAGAACTGACAAGCATCATGGACAGTGAGCACAGGCGGCCACACACCTCTCCCTCTCTCCCTGCTCCCGCGCGGCCTTTTCTTTCTCCGCACGCAGGCGACGCTCTTCCTCGGCCTTCCGTTCCTCCTCTTCCTGTGCCGCGTGGGCATTCTCGAACCGGTTCTTGATGCCAGATGCATTTCCACCGACAATGGACGCCTTCTCGTAAACAGATCCCTGCACCAAAGTTGTATGATGCAAAGGTAGAGTTGTTTGGAAAAATCACCGAAATGCAACTTGTCTGAATCTATTCGCAAGCACAGGCTGACTTTGTGCGCTTGCACGTGCGCAATTGCGCTTACCACTGGCGTCACAGCGGGAACATCCTTCTTCGGCTGCTCCTTGTGGGCGCTGTAAAACGCCCCGGAGCTCTCGCGGACCTTGCGCAGAATGTCCTTGGCGTCGAGGTCGGCCTCGGAACGCGCATTGATTTGCACGTGGAAGCCCTGTGGTCCCACGGCAGTCGGGCAGTGGACAGTCAGACCCCGTATGCAACCACAAGCTCCATTATTGAACACAGAAACTCACCGCAAAAAACTTGGCAACCTCGGGAATGTGCTGCGCAGTAATGCCCTTGCGAGACGACTGCACGCCATCCCCGGTCCAAGCAATAAATACCGTCTTGGGAAGATTGGACTTGTCGTCAATCACCTTGGCGAATCCATACTGGACTCGCCCGGCGTTGAACTCCTCCACAAGCTCCTCAAGGCCGCCCTCTGCATGCAGCATGGATGGCACGCGCGCACTCAATTCAGTCACAAGGTATACCACAGACAAATAATAGTATATAAAATAAAAACTATAGAACAAAAATAAAAATTAGACACTGTGCAAGCGGATATCACAAACACCCACCTCCAGTGGACGCAACCTTGAGATCATTCGCCTTCGGGACATAGTCGAACAAGACCCTGCACCGTGATGGTTGGAGCACTGTTACCAAACAATCTCTCTCATTCTGCAAGTGGGGTCAACCCACGTCGGCATCCACCAACGTCCTCACAGGCCGCAGTCTGGCCATACAATTATCCAGTGCACAGGGCAAGGCGTGCAGCGCGCGAGTGAAGGATGCATGCACTGAGGACCGCTGCTCTGTCGCCCGACGCAACCGCACGCGCCAAACCCACCAGTTTGTATCAGACGCATCCGAGCGGACGTCGTTGTATGCCGCGAGCAGTTCGGGCGTCAGTCCCACCTGCGACGACATGGCTGCTGCTGTGTGCTTGGTATCAGTACCAAGAACAGAGATAAAATGGGGAGACGTTTGCGGTGTGCAAATGTAGTGTGTGTCGGGAAATGGACGTCAACTCTTGTGTGTAGTTGTGTGTTTGTTGACAGTCTGCCTCCGCAAATTCAATTCAACCGAAATTTCGGCAACAAAACACAAATGATCACGTGGCCTTGAGCATGCTCACGTCCACGGAGCCTTTTCGCCACAAACGTGTTTCTTGCCAGATCGTCTCCTTGAGTTTATATGTTCCCATGCGTGCGTCTGCATTTGATTTAATTTTCATTGCACCGAGGAAGAGAACAGGCTGCACGGCACACAGCAAAACGACGTGTGGCTCTGGAGTGATGGAGGTGCCCATGAATCACGACGAGGCCCGCCGCGCCCTTGCCCTCGCGCGGAAAGCCCTCGACGACGGCGACGCAGACAAGGCCGCACGGCTCGTCGCCAAGTCTCTGCGCCTCCATGACACCCCGCAGGCTCGCGAATTCTCATCGCGCGTGGAGTCGGCAATAGAGCAAAATAGCGACCAGCATCGTCCCCCGCCAGACGCACACGGCCCCACCCGGAACGAACACTCGCACGATAACAAGCCGGGCACGTCGCCGGAACATGCCAACAGTGGTGGAGAGCAGGATCAGCAGGATGGTGCCGGTCGTTCGCGACTGAGATCACTCTTTGGGAAATTTGGCGGTGCTTCGAATGCGGACGGCTCAAAAGATGCGGGCGTGAAACGCGCAGCTACCAAAGAGCAGCTCACAGTCGGTGAGAAATCCACTTTGGTGTGGTGCTCTTGTCATTATGTGTGTGTTCTTACTATATGTTTGGTGTGCCTGCAATGCTTAATCATTCTGCTCCGATTGCCGTTACTTGTGTGTTACAGTGGAAGCAACGATCAAAGCAGAGACGCACTATGAGGTACTTGGTGTGGCGAGAACGGCAACGTCAGCGGAAGTCAAGCGGAGTTACTTCAAGCTCGCCCTTGTGCTGCATCCCGACAAAAATCCTGCTCCTGAAGCGGACAATGCCTTTAAGGTGGGCTTGCACACTGTCGACGGGCCCATGTGTTTTGGCGGCCTGCGGAAGGCCTGTTGAAAACTGCCGTGATAACTGACGAATTGAACGCGGCTGCCTGCCTCTGTTCCCTGTTTTCGTGTGTGCAGATTCTGAGCCAGGCCTATAAGACACTTGCCGACGACAAGGAACGCGCGGAATACGACCGCGACCTCCGCCTGGGACGGCGCCCGGGATCCCGACCGGCGTCGGCTGCTGCACAGGCAGACACTCCAATCTCGCGCCGCCAGATTCCGCTGCTGATCCTTGCGTTTCTCTTCACTCTCATTTTCTTTCTCATCGACTCGCTCATCGAAATGCCCTTCAAGCCGTTGCTGTGGGTTGTTTGATGGACGCACTTTGCTTTTTCTACTTTATCGTACATGTGTTTTTTCCCCTCAATTGCATGCATCTGCCGCAGCCAATAGCAACTCAGCAGAACAGAGAAAATGTTGCTGATTACAATATTATTTCTGCTTGGGGGTGCCGCCTCGCAGGTACTACAGCAAGGCGCGTGTGGCCTACCTGCGCTTGCGGGGACGGTCGCCCACCGAGCTCTGGCGCGACTCGCGAGGCCGCGTGTGGCTGCGTGAGGAAGACGGCGTTGTCACGGAGCTCACCGAAGTGGTTCAGCTCGCCGCGGAGCTTGAAATGCACTGGCTGTCCTCTGGGAGGCGCAATGGCCATGTGGATCCCGTCGAGCTCTTTGTGCAGGCCGTCAGCAACACGCTGCTCTTCCAAGAGTCGGCGAGTCGCGGATTTGACTTTACTGCGGACGACAGCGACGACGACGACATTTCAGCCTATCGGCGGGCGCCCCCTCGGCCGTCTCCTGCACGCGAAGCAGGGACGCCGCGCCGGAAAGCCCCAAAGCCTCGCGGGCGCAAAGGATTCTGAGAGAGAACTGCCGCCCGTTGTACTGAATATCAAGTATGCGTGGGAGTAGATGCATCCAAACGTATGCGGGATTAACGCCCATTGGCCCGTGGGTGAACAGGGGGTGAGTGTTGCGGAGGTGAAACATTTGCACGTTTTATTTGTTCTCAGAGGGGTCATCGCCAACCGCCAAACGCCAACCGCCAACCACAAGGGAGCACTCAGGCGAGCTTGAGATCCTTTGCAATCATCGTTGCTGCAATGTTGTGGTACATGCCGCTGTGCGCCTGGAACGTGTCTACGGCGAGCTTCCGCGATTTCTCGCTCACAAATAGCGAGCGGTAAAGGGGGCGCACGTACTTCATGCGCCCCTGCGACGTGATGAACTCGACAACCTGTCGTTGTGTGAGAGGGAAAGCATTAGAAACGCGCGGCGAACGGACGCATTGTTACTAAATTTAGCGAGGACGGCCGGCACTCGCGTGCGCAATTACCTTGGGGTAGATCGCCTCGTACTCAGCTTGCACGCACAGTTGTTGCCAGCGGAACTTGATCTCGGCGTTGTTGTTGGATGTCAGACCGTACTTGCCCTCCATAGCAACGCAATGTTCGCGAGGGAAACCGGCAGAGCTGTGGTGTGCCAATGCGATTGTGAACAGCGTCGGACAGCATGAGAAGGGTGGCGAACGTACACAATTGGCTGTGTCATCGATGGTGTTGCATGCGCAATCACCTACCCGAGGCCGAGAAGGATCTTTTCGAGGAAGACGGCCAGCTGATGCGTCGACAATCCGGCAACGTCAGCGGCGGAGAATCCGTCGTATTCGCCGGGCTTTGCGTCGAGCCACCGCTTTGCAAGCGCAGTACACGCATTGGCGAGCGTCTGGTCAAAGCTGTACCCGCATCACCGTATTGGTGCATAATCATCAACACCATAATTGTGAGGCGATGCCAACAAATGCACGAAAGCAGTTCCACCCATCCAACGGACCAAGTATGAAACACTGTAAGACTGACTCCCCCGGATCCACCGCCCACAAGCGCATACCCTGGCTAGTCTCACATCACCGACCAGAAGCACCTCATGTACGCCACCCATACCCCATACTCACGTATTCTCCACAATGGGCATGCCGGGCCGCTTGAACCACGCGTCCCAGTCGACGCCGTTGAAGACGCCAGGCTGCCCATGCTTGTCGAAAAAGTCGATCATGAACGCCCGCCACTCGTCCGTGACAATGCTCCTGAGGGTGTGCATAGACGGCACATGAACGGTTCATCAGCCATATTTTCACTCGGCCCATCCCATACCCAGTCCATACCAATCCATACCCAGGGCCACCAGACCTGCAGAAGACCAGCAGATCACAGCTCTCTCCTCAAACAACCGCAAATGCATCCCTCGACAGTAGAACGAGTGACACCACTCACTCAAACTTGAAGCGGTCAACGTGTGCCTTGAGGTACGGCTCGAATTTTTCAGGACCGCCCGCGACCGTTTCGAGGTAGAACAGGAAGTTGAATCCCTTCTCGTATGGAATAGAACTGAATGCATCGTCCGGATCGACGCCCTTGAGGTCGGGGACGAGCGCAGTGAGCGGGCTGTCGTGGCCGTACGCCTCGACGGAGTCACGGAGGGCCTTGCATCCGCTGATGGCGCTGAAGTGGGCCATCGAAACGCCCTTCATCCGCCCAATGATCTTGCGCTCCGCAAACATTGTGAAGCCCTCGTTCAGCCTGCGGTTGACGGTTGGCGGTCATCGGACAACAGCACCCACAGCCACAGCGTCAGCGTCAGCGTAACGAATCACACAGCGGTCCCTCTACGCGCCCCACAGCCAACCCACCGCACAAAACAATACACACGCCCTGCAATCCCAGACTTTGATGACCTCCCCTCCCAATTTTCAAACATACACACATACCAAAAGTGTTCCCAATTCTTGTTGGTGACGAGGTTTCCAGTCCATGAGTGACTGATTTCATGCGCGACGACATCGGCAAGGGAGCGGTCGCCGGCCAGGAGAGTCGGAGTGAGGAAAGTGAGCATGGGGTTTTCCATGCCGCCGTACGGAAACGACGGCGGCAGGAGCAGCATGTCGTAGCGGCCCCACACATACGGGCCCAGGATGCCCTCGGCGGTGGACAGCATTTCCTCAGTCTCGGCAAACTCGTGCGCTGCAGCCTCGATGGTCTCAGCCTCAGACCACACGCGACTGCGCGGACCAAGGTCACGGGACACCTATGCCACACACAGCATGCGCCATACGAGGTAGCGATGACACGGGGAACGGGG
>CALSCR010001571.1:0-10011 GCA_943704495.1 Pigoraptor chileana
TCTCTCTCTCTCTCTCTCTCTCTCTCTCTCTCTCTCTCTCTCTCTCTCTCTCTCTCTTGCTTTTGGAGTCGATGGGCTTGTGCCAAAGGCATTTTGAGTACTGAAAGTCTCCCTCGTTTGCTTTTTTTAACTTTGGTCATTTCATTTGTCTGTTGCGTTGGTGCTGTCCCAATGCAGGAATTCATCCCAGTCTCTCAATCGCGACTCGCTGTATTGGGTGTGGCCCACACTGAGTTCGGCAATGCTTACGGCCGTGGCGTACTGTGTGAAGGCAATCGGCGTCAAAATGCTAGGGAGCCGATTCCACCTCGCTGCGTTCTTTGAAAGAATTCAGGTGAGCAACTGTCTGTTGTCTGCTCTTTTTCTCTTTATCTCTCTGTCATCTCTCTCTCTCGCTCTCTCGCTCTTGTGGTGTACATGGGCACAGCGCCTAAGGCACCTGCATCTCTCTCTTGTGGAGTTCGTGTGCAAAAAGCGCCTAAGGCACTTACTTGATTCACGCATCTGTGTGTTGATGCGAAAAGCCACGGGCGTATACCGCATATCTCTCTTACTCTCTTCCTGGATTGCTCGGTGCCACACCCACCAAATGTCGCTTGCGTCTCGCCACCCTTTGCGCATGCAATGCCCATGTCTGGCAATCTCAGGAGGCACTATTCGCCGAATTTGTCCTTGGCGCGCTCGCCAAAAAGCGGCGCTCCCTCGGGAATGTCTTCAGTCGCTTTGGTGACGGCCCCTCCTTTCGGCAGGAGCGCACAACAACAAAGTCGAGTGGCGACGCATCGCCCGACGTGCGCGGGAGCGACTCTGTCAGCATGGGCAGTGCGAGTGACGACGCCGGCAACAACGGCCTCCCTCTCACCGGCGACGAACTTGCGCACCTCAACGAGAAGGATGTCACCCACCAGACCTTTGCAAAGCTCGTTCGGTTTGTCCGGACAAATCGCTTGAAATCGACGACATTTTCGGCGCATTCCGGTGCGCAAACAGACCCAATTACGTCGTCGATTGAGGCTGCGGTGTTGTCGCGGAGGATATACGAGAATGTCAGAGCCCCACTCAGGTCAGTACGGTCCTTTTGTCATCGGTCACTGTTTGTGTGTGTGTGTGTGTCTGATAAAAATTGAAGCAGTATGGACAAGCCTTGCTTGATGTGCGCTCTATTCTTTAATATTGGTGCGGTATTCTTTGTTACATGCGCTGCTGCTCACACCGTCTGCAACTGGTGCAATGATGTTACGTCGCAGGACTCACCTCATTGTCGAGGATTTTGAGCGTTTTTTTGCGCAGCCGGAAATGGTACAAAAGGCATTCAAACTGTTTGACATCAACGAGGACGGGAAAGTGACGAGGAGGGAGATGAAAGAGGTTGTGACGCGCCTCTATAAGGAACGAAAGGTGTGTGTGTGTGTGTGCGTGTGTGTCTTGTATGTCTGTCTGTCTGTCTGTCTGTCTGTCTGTCAGTCTGTCTGTGTGCGTGTGTGTCTGTGTGTGACCAATCTACATTGAAAAACACAGCATCATGTGTGATAGAGTGTGATTTCGAGAGTTCTTTCATTTTTCTGTGTTGTGGCAGTTTTGTGAGTGTGCTTTGAGCTGACTGTCACTCCATTCTGGATGGTTTGTGATGGAGTCCCTGCCTTCCCTGCGTTCTTGTCAGATGGAATGCTTTTTGTTGCAAACACTCACGCGAATGTTTTATCAATGTTTTTATAAAATGCATCCACCCTACACCCCCACCACTCTAAAAAAATACACTACAACCAACCAAACTGTACAAAAAAATCTTACCCACAACGTCATTATCTTCTCTGTTTTTTTGTGATGCAGGCCCTTGCGCTGTCCCTAAACGACACCAAGACGACCGTCAGCAAGCTTGACACTGTCATCACAATTGCCATGTTCATCCTTTTGTTCTTCGTCTACCTGATCATATTCGGTGTGGATCTCGTCAAGGCCCTTCCATCGATCACGGCGATATTGGTTGCGTGCGCTTTTGCGTTTGGCAATGCGATCAAGGCGCTGTTTGAGAGCGCCATGTTCCTCTTTATCACTCACGCATACGATGTGGGCGACAGGGTAATCATCGACGACGTCCAGCTGTACGTGCACAAGATCAACCTACTTACGACCGTCTTTCATCGCACAGACGGCCCGCGCGTCTACTATCCAAACTCGCAGCTCGCCCAGAAGGTCATACAGAACATTAAGCGGAGTCCCGATCAATGGGACACTGTCAATCTGACGGTGGGTGCGGCGTGGTCTCGTGCAATCGGAGCCCTCCGCCAGCTCACGCAGTCACCTGCTGCTGCTCTTCATCTCTCTCTCTCTCTCTCTCTCTTCTCTCTTGTGGAGCCCATGGGCACAGCGCCTAAGACACTGACTTGAATTCTACATCTCTCCCTCTCTCTCTCTCGCTCTCTTTCGACTTGCTTGTGTGGACTTGTGCACTCAATTTTTGTTGTCTTATTTGTTGCAAGCAGCCAAACGTTGCTAATAGATTGCCTTCTGATGTTTCTGTGTGTTTTTTTTCCTTTTCTTTTTTTGTCCGTGTTCTTAGGTTGACTTTTCGACTCCGACGTACAAATTGCGGCAGCTGGAGGAGAAGCTGAAAGAATTTGTGGCAAAAGAGTCCGTTGATTACTACCCTCTTGGCGAGCTCATCGTCAAGGATCTCGAGAACTGCAACAAGCTCCAGCTCTCCATATTTATACAGCACCGGTGGGTTTTTAGTTTGGGTTTGCTGGGATGTTTGGGATGTCTGGCAATCAGACGGACTATTGGTGTATGTGAGCAATGATGGTATGCTCACTGCAGTCCTCATCGGGTCCATTCTGTCCCTCTGCGTCAATGTGGTGTATTATTAGCAGCTTCGTGTGACTCAAGTTGTGTGTGTGTGTCTGTGTGTTCAGCAAGGGGCGCTGGTAAATTAGTCTTATTCTCACATGTGCAATGCACACACACACATACCTCCGGCCATCCGCAGGTGCAACTGGCAAAAGTCAATGAATCGGTGGTCCCGCCGCACCAAATTCCTGATTGCATGTAAGGACGCAATGGAGCTTCTTGACATTGGCTATCGGGAACTGGAGCACCGCATCCAGCTCGTGCCACCGCCAGTTGACCAGGAAGCCCTCGCACAGCACCTTGCCCGCGTCATTCCGGGGCTGACGGCGACATCGGCCTCTGCGAGCAAACGAGTGCGCATCGACGAAGGCATGACAATTTAACTCAAACGGTTTTTCCACAATTCTGAAATTTTCGATTGTTTTCCTGTCGATATTTAATTTAATGGCCTTGTGGTGTTTGTCGGTGTTGTTGGTATGCGCGCGTCACCCGCATGTACCGATGTGCTCACTCCTTTTATTAGTATCTGCGACAGTGACTCGTCACCCGTGTCTGTGAGCGCCTAGTGTTCAGATGTTTGTGACTTCAGTTGTGTCATGGTGTGCCGCATGGTGTTATTCCACCACAACATGCGCCGGTCGCTGTGCATGGTGGTTGTCAGTATTTATTCAGTACGGCAGCATCCAGTTTGATGATGGGGTATTTATTGTGAAAACCGAATTATTTTGAATTGTCTCACAATATAAAACCTGATTTGCCAGTAACAAGAGTCCCGTCTGTCGAGGGACGAGCGCACCTATTCTTGACTCGATAAATACTTTTCGAAACAGGCGGGATTATGGTGACAGTCACTGTCGCCGCCGTTGCTGTATAGAAGTCACCACCGCTCACCTTACTACAAAGTCCAAACCATTTGACTCGTTCGTTGGTGCTGCTGCAGTAAGTTCATTTGCCAGGATTTAATGCCAATCCGCACCCTCCCTTCTCAGCAGGGGCTTTCACTCGTCCGTGTGCAATGCATGATTGAGGAGAATATTTGATATCAGACATCCGTCGTTCAATAAAGGTAATTGATTATGAAAGATCATCCTATGCAGTTATCAGCAAACAATGTCCCGCCATTTAAACGGCAATTTGTCACAAACAGCAGCCGGGTTCGTTGACAGCGCGTCCATTGCACGAGCCTAGTGGTAGGCTTAGAGTAATGTGACGGACAATCATGTCACATGTATTTTCAGGTTGTCACAAACAATAACACAACCGAAGTCCATCACTTTTTCATCTCGGCAAGAATTTGGTCCTTGAGAAGGCGGCGGAGGATCTTTCCGCTCGCCGACTTTGGCACCTGCGGCACAAAGCGCACTCCACCACGCAGCTTCTTGTGCGGGGCGACGCGCTCGGCGACCCACGACTGTATCTCTGACTCGGCAACGTCGCTGATGTTTGGCTTTGTCACGACAAACGCAAGCGGGAGCTCGCCAGCCTCGGGGCACGGGCGTCCGATGACGGCACAGTCCGCGATTGATGGATGGCCGAGGAGCAAGGCTGATTAAAATTCGATTGGTTCGTTGATGGTTGATTGGTCGGGTTGCGACGAAGCGCGATTGTGTTTTGAGGCAAAAAAAAGTTGGAAAAGGAAATAATGTTTCAGAAAGGGAAGGGGGGGAAAGAGCAAGACAGTCATACGACGCATCAAACAAGTTGTCGCACGAAGCAGAGTGAATCAATACACACATTGTACACACAGCATCACACAGCCACATTTAGCCGTGCACAGCTCGACTGCACAAACTCTGCATCTGATCTCTGCAACATGATCTGCCCTCACACACTCGCGACTCCCATCGCATCGGTTGCCCTGTGTTGCCAAAACAGCCGCACCTAATCCGTCGACAGCAATAAAGATCCTCATTCACCTTCAAGCTCTGCGGGAGGCACCTGAAATCCCTTGTACTTGATGAGTTCTGCATGCAGAAACAGACAAGGGCTTAATGGCGACATCAGCAGCCCTCCCTCCTCCCCCCAAAGTGAAATCCAACCAAGCAAGTGCTATTGCTATGTTTCCGCTGCGATAAGACTATGAAAGCGCACGCGCTCATACAGACAAACACTCGCACCCACCCTTCACCCTGTCCTGGATGTGCAAATATCCGTCCTTGTCAATAAACCCAATGTCACCCGTGCGCAAGAAGCCGTCGTCCAGAATGGTCGCCTTTGTTGCGTCATCGCGATTGAGGTAGCCCTTCATCACCATGGGACCGCGCACGTGAATCTGGCAGTGGAGTGGCACGACGGGTGCAAACATGCTGAGGTAAATGCACCTACACACACAGACATACACATCACACACACCACAAACATAGACACAGACACATAAACCGCTAGAACAGAGAAGTGAGCCAAGAGAAAAAAACACAAGGCCAAGTACTTCGCTTACCTCGCCCACTTCGTCTTGGCCAAGCAATTTTCCCGACTCTGTGCACACAACGCGTGCCTCCGAATTGGGCACCAGAACTCCGACGGCGCCCGGTTTGATGAGCGCAGTGGGTGTCACGTGACTGGCTGTTTGTGTGTGTGTGTGTGTGTGTGTGTGTGTGTGTGTGTGTGTGTGTGTGTGTAACGGGGATGAGTAGGAGGAGGACGCAGTCGGTGCCCATTTGTTTCTGTGAGTTCAATCAAGAGTTGACTTGGTGCGTGCATTCACAACAAACACACGCTGACAACGAAAGAAACGGCAGCGCGGGGCCGACAGAGAGGCGTGGACAGTGACGCAACATCGACGCACCTGGGGAGAGTTCCGTCATTCCGTACGCCTGCTTGACTTTGCACTTGAGGCGATCCGCAACCGCGCTTGAGACTTCGACGCCAAGTGGAGCGGCACCGGAGAACACCATGCGCACCGAACTGAGGTCGTACTTGCCGACGAGCGGGTGCTTTGCAAGCGCAACGGCAATGGGTGGCGCCTGCGTGTGTGTGTGTGTGCGTGTAGGGGGTGGGTGGGTGGGGATGGATATGCGTGTATGTGCACGTAGACGGCGTTCTCGGATAGTGCGAAGCTAACCACAAGCAGAATGAAACGACAATACAGCACACACACACACACACCACACACGCACACAGTCGCACACACAGACACACACAGACACACGCACACACAGACACAGACGCACACACAGACACACACAACAGACGCACACACAGACACAGACGCACACACAGACACAGACGCACACACAGACACAGACGCACACACAGACACAGACGCACACACACGCACACACAGACACATACGCACACACAGAGACACACGCATACGCATACGCATGCCAAGCCACCTACAATGTGCAAGTATGTGACGCGATGCTTCTGAATGGCCTCGAGGAATTTCTCCAGGTCGAACCTGGGGAATACAACAGTTTTGATTCCGCGCACGAGTGCCTTGTTTGTCATCATGAGGCCGTAAATGTGGAAGAACGGGAGCACCGCAATGTACACATCATCGTCACGCACGTCCGCTTCAATCTCGAGAAGCTGGAGCAGGTTTGTCGTGAGGTTGCTGTGTGTGAGACACACTCCCTTGGGAAGTCCTGTCGTCCCACTGCTGTAGGGAAGCGCCACAACATCGCGCACCGCGTCCGCCCGTGGAGGCTCAACTGGGCGCGGGGGCACGTGATCAACGAGGTCCGAGAACGGGGTTGCGCCGACCGCAGGGCCGCCGAAAGTGACAATGTCACGGATGAGGGGGGCGTTGCGCATGGCCGCCTGCAGCTTGTCCATCAGCGGCGGAACCGTGAAGACCAGCGTCGCCTTGGAATCGTTCAGCTGGAACTCGATTTCTTTCTGTTCGTATGTCGGATTCACTGTGAGAAAGAGAGAGAAAGTGTGTGGAGTGATCAAGGGGTTACTTGATTGAAGGCCTTCATGTGTGTGCGTGTGTGTGTGTGTATGTGTGGCATTTCCAGCAGTCCTTGCACGTTTCGCCATGACATCGACGTTAAGTTGCGGAAAAACCAACAGCACATTGAACCTACAAACACAGAGTAAGCGAGAGATGACGCATTTTGCAAGATCCTCTTACCTGTTGTGACGACACCACCGAGAAGGGTGACTGCGACAAATGCCGTGTGGTAATCGACCACATTCGGAGAGAAGATTGCAACAACCTGCACAATGCAAAACGGTTTTACTTTGACGCACAATCATATACACCATTAACACTGTACGGCGAGAGACAATGCAGCCGTGTGGAAACAGTGGCCGATGGACAAAAGTAGCAACGAGGAAGTCACGCGTGCGTGGGCGGGGAGCCGGAGATCAGGGAGATCAAGACCTGAAGAGTGCATGCAAACCAATGTTTGATGTAGACCGCGACAACGAAGATTGCATTTTGAAACGGTGTGAGGGTGCGTGTGTGTGTTTGTTTGATTGGGAATAGTGCTACTCACATCGCCCCTCTTGACGCCCCGCGCGGAAAGATTACCAGCCACGCGCAAAACATTGTTGCGCATCTCGTCGAATGAAAGGCTACGATCGGTGAATCCGTCGACGAGTGCTGTGCGCCCCTTAGCATGTCGTCCAATGCGATCGACCATAAACTCACCAAACGATTGATCTGAGAGCTGGATGGGCTTGAAAGGACTCTTGTGGATGATGAGAGACGTCCCTGTCGTGTGCACTGCACGAGTGGATGAGCGGAGCAGGGAGATGCCGGCGGGGAGCACAGCATTGTGCATGTTGGCCGCACGGGCAAGGGCAGCCGCTGCAGTGAGTCTCATTATGCCCACAGGGATTACACACACGAGAGTAAGAAAAGGGTCAAAGAAATGCTGAACAACAACTAGGGATTAATTTTTCTTTTTTAACTTCAGGTGTGCTTTGAGTGGGCTGGTATGAGGATGCCGTGCGCCAGTGTGTGAGTGAGTGAGTGAGTGAGCGTGTGTGTGTGGGGGGGCGGGGTGTGTGCTGTCAGTGTGTGACTGATGTGAAATGGACCTAAAACGCGGCGGACTGACAGTCACTCGGCGGGCGTGTCTGGCTGAATCTGAAACAATTTCCGATCGGACGAAAAGCTGTAACAAATCGTAATATTACGTTTACTACTACGTTACACAAAAAGCCGCACATTTTGGCCAAGTATCGTAAAGCCAAAGAGACGAGAGAATGCTCGCAAAAACGACGCACATTATTATATAAGAAGAACATTTGGAGTCCATGGACACGACGCCTAAGACACGGACTTGGAATCCTACATCGTTTGAGAAGAAGAGACCGTGCGAATGGGGCAAATGAATTCATTATTTTACCAAAAGCGCTAGACGCAAATACAATATGATCCACACACTACACAGAAAGCAAGCATGCGATCGCTGCAAGTGGATGAGCAGACTGGGGTACGCAATGCACGCAGACACACGCACAGTAACACATAAAAGTACGCTATGTCTTTGATGGGGCCACGGCGGGTCGCATGGGGCTTTTTGCAGCCTTTGCATACTGTGCATTGACGCGCTTGTAGTGTTCGCTGAAGTCGACGCGAAAACAAAGCTGTCGAAGGCTGAGATCCGGATGCTGCGAGAGCGCCGCAAGGAAGCGCCCCACCGTTTCCTGTTGTGTTTGTTTGTTGTTCATTTGTTGGATCCATGAGGTGCGTTGATTTGTGCAACAATTATTTGACAATAGAGTGAGTGTGTGCGAAGATAGCGGACGAACCACAGCAGAGCAAGTTCACAAAAAAGGGAAGAATTGAATACAAATCACAGATCGAGACTCGCGCATGTAAGAGACACACACAAACCTGAAAATTACGCGTGATCTCGGCGATCTGGCGCTGTGTTGTGGCGACGGTGGTTGATTGGAAGCGCTGCTGCCGCTCCTTCTCCGCCTCCACATCCGCCTCCGTTAGACCCCACTGGCCCTGAGATGCACCAGCGGCAGCATTGGAATGGCAAGAGTCACAAACAGACAAGCAGATGATGCAGCTAAAAAAACATGCACAGACACCCATCCATCTATCTTCGCCACACATTCACACACCCATCCATCCAATCCACACAAAGCATCAGCTGTCGGAGGGACAATTAAAGGAGCGACAAACAGGAGTGGAGAGCAGAAAGACACATGAAGCCATAGGAGAACAGAGGAAGATACCCGGACCAACCTTGAGTTTGCGAGCGTATTTTCTCTTCTCAGTGGTTGAGCGCACCGCGAGTTCCTCAAGCGCCGCCCTGTACAATGTCGCCTATATATATAGAGAATATATATATATATAGATATGCACGCGCACCAAAAACAAAAAAAGCGGTGTTCTTGTCAGTGTCTTCTTGGGCACACATGTGCTCATAAACTCCACAAAAATCAAAAACAAAATAAGGAGAGAACAGGTGCATTGCGAGGCAGCGAATTCAAAATAAAACGCTCGTGGTCCAAAACACATCAGCAATTACACTGAGGGACGCAGAGGTTAGGATGAAGGCAGGGCACACAACACACAAAACACATCATCGTCTTTGGCAGGAATATCCCATTGCTCTGAGACAGCACTGCACATCACTGACACTGAGCATGGAGAGTGGTGGGTGCTTTGTATCTGTCTGTACCTGGACGGCGTGGAACTGAGTGACCATTCCAAAGATGGATCGCAGCATGGCCAGGAGTGCCTGTGTGTGTGTGTGTGCGTGCGTGTGTGTGCGTGTTTTGCGTGATTAATTAATGAATGTAGCGAATGGTTATCATTGCGCACACAGCTTATACACAACTTATGGCAAATTCAAACCCATAAGGATTGCAGGAAAGTCATATCTAAAACAACAACATCACAGACACAGACATATACGCACACACAAACACACACGCACACAGACACAGACACCCAAGCACAACAAAGCACTAACAAGGCGCACCTGGGACTGCGGCCCAAGAAAAGCCCGCTCTGTGATTTCCACAAGGAATGTTCGGTGTGCCGCAATGACCTCATCAAAGTCCGTTGCCTTGGTGACGCGCGTCTGCATGGTGTCCCATGAGCACTCCATCACCTGAAACAACAAGCAAAAAGTAAGGAAATGCACCCAATAGAAACAAGAAGGTATGTACGTATGTATGTATGTATGTATGTATGTATGTATGTATGTATGTATGTATGTATGTATGTATGTATGTATGTATGTA
>CALSCR010001572.1:0-11207 GCA_943704495.1 Pigoraptor chileana
GAGAGAGAGAGAGAGAGAGAGAGAGAGAGAGAGAGAGAGAGAGAGAGATGAGCACTTGGCAGTTGTAAATGAACAGAAACACACAACGACTCCCATTCATGCAACACACCACACACACTGGCCACCCCACACACCTTCGACTCGGCCCACTCTCGCCAGCGTACGTCAAACGAGATGCTCTGGTTCTGCCGCTGTTGCGAAGCCATCGCAACAATGCTCGCCATGACGTCAGCATACGCAATGTCGGGTATCTGGTGGAGAATCTTCAAAAAGCGGCGCAACTGACTCCGGAATTCTGCATTTCAGAACACAAAAGAAACACCCATTAGCAATGTGTACTCATTACTTCGTAACCATTTTTACAGTAATGTGACAAAACAAAAAAGCTTGTTGGCATTGAGATGTGATATGAAAAAGCATTAAAATATGCAATTAGAAAAACTAAGTGACACTAAAACGCACCTCCGAGCGCGTCGTTCCTGAATGTCTCCGTCTTGCTGCGGATCTGGTCGAGCTTGTTGTTGATAATGAAGAGATATCCCTCGCGGCTGTCGTCAATGCGGTCGCGGCGCAGCACGGGGCGATCTCCCTTCTCCTTGAAGTAAGTCTGCAAGAAAGCAAGAAAGACATGAGATAGGGTTAGTTGGTTTGTTTGTTTGTTGATTGGTCCGAAATAGCAACAGATATACGCATTCCTCCACGCGCGAACGGGCACCGGAATGAGAGCCCTATTACACAGAATTTGACGGGGAGGGGGGGGGGAATAAAGGTTTCACATGTCAGGAAGACAAAACTCACATCGCACGCAACAAAGATCTTGCGGCGCGCGTTGTCGAGAATGCTTGTTACGCGCGAAGTGTAAGTAACAAGCCTCTCCTTCGGCTTGTCGTCCGACGCCGCAGGCTTCTGCTGTCGCTGTTGCGAATTGCGTTGCTGCTCCTTCTTGCGCACATTCCGAGGCCTGTTTTCAAATTAAAATTCAAGGGAAAAGCAATATCAGTCCGCAATTCTACGCAATAATGTGGCGCGGGTGGTGACGTGATTGAATGCGCCAGCTACCTGTTTGTACATGGGCAAAGCACGTGTTGATGACGACAACGACCCCATGACATTCCCAGTATTCCATCCGTTTCAATAACACAAGCAATACACACAAGCACGAGACTACACAACACAAAAAGTACGCACCACACAACACCAGTTGCGCACAATACACACACAGACTATACCGCAACACACCTCGAGCTCTTTGCCACTCCGTTGCCACCGTCGTCTTCGTTGTTGAGATTGACGGAATTGAGCGATGAATTTGAGAGCGAATTTGCGCGGCTTCCCCGAGTCAGCTTTGGATTGTTCATCATCTGTCTGGACATGCTGCGACGCCCTTCCATATCCCTTCCATTGTCACCCTCAATCGTCGGAAGCATTCCGGCAACGGACATGCGGCCAGACGTGCCCTCGCCACCAGCCAACGCGCGGAGCTGCGCCTGTGATCCCGCGAGCGAAATGAGCTCAATCCCACTGCTCATGTCCGCAGTGAGGTCGTCGGGACCAAGAGCAATCTCACGCATGCGCTCCACAGTGTTCGAACGCGAGTCCATCGACGATGCATGCGAGAGAGACGGGCCATCAAACATGTATATCTGACGCAGTTGGGACTCGAGGTCCTGCAGACGCACAGGCACCTGCAGACAGTCCAGATAAACCGCCCGCCGGTGAATCGCCCGCCTAATGACGTCCAGGCGACGGAACAGCGCCGGCGTCACACGCCCAGTCTGGAACGCGTCGTAGTCGGCGTCGCCACCCTGCGATGCGTCCGCACCGTTGACGCCCCCGCTCAAGGACCCGCCGTGCTGCACGCCGTAAGCGTCTGGTCCTGCCGCAGATGCCTTGGACTGCCAGGGGGCCGAGGGGTCTCTGCATCTCGCGCAAAAGGCCTCAAGACGCTCCAGGCGTGATGCCACGTCCTTGGAATCGGCCTCCACAATGCCCATTTCACTGCGAACTTTCACCATTGCGACACCCAGCTCGCGCTCTTCACGTTGCAGCAAAGAGAGATCCTCGGCGTGATGGCGAAACCTCTCCTCAAAGCGCGCCATTTCCGCAGACGCAGCGTCCATCTGCTCAATTTCGCGCCCGCCCAGATCAGATGCGATCGAGCTTTCCGTCTCGTCAATGGCCTGATCAAGCTCTTCAAGTCGAGACCGGTACTCGTGAATCTCCGCTATGCAGAAGTTTCCGCCCTCAGAAAACGATCGGAATGACTGTCGGAATCGCAGGTTTGCATCACGGAGTTTTGTGAGCGTGGTGTCAAGCTGGTCCCTGAATGTCCGCAGCGACAGGCGAATACTCCGCAGATGCGAGTCAAAGAGCTTACTCGCGTCCTTCTGGAGCGCAAAGACAGCCTGCACGCTGCCGCTGAGTGCGAGCCTGCCGACATATCCCTCCATCGACTCTTTCAACTTGGCCACGTGCGAGTTGTGGTCGTCTGTCATGCTCGTAAAGGCATCCCGTTGGCTGTCCAACGCAACGACAACACCCGCACAGTGCTCATCCACGCGGCGGCGGTGTGCAATCAGCTCTGCTGCGCGCACATTATGCACGTCCATGCGGGCGCGGTTTGCACGGGGAGCGTGCAAGTGGAGGCGGAGGTCAAGCTCATTGTTGAGCTCCTCTGTCTTGGCGGCAACGGCAGCCATCGCGCGCTCCTCAACAAAAGGCGCCCAAGACTCGATGTGTTCCAGAAACAATCGGCGCATTGCCCGGCGCATGCGTGTCAGCGTCTCTGCAGGAAGTAGCGCTTCAGAGAGGTATTTCATGCCCTCCGGCGGCTTCTCGTCGACAATGATGGGCGCGGGCTCTGGGGTTGCTGCGCCAACCAAGACAGCTCCCTTCACAGCAAGCTGTGTGTTTGTGTTGGTCATATCGACGGTCGGACGTCGAGAGTACTGACGCGACCCAGAGCGACGCGGTGCCGGCTGCGACTGACCCTTCTGCGCTTGTGCCGTTGGCTGCGGTTGTTGCTTAGAAACGACAGGCTCTGGTGTGCCGCTCGACACAGGGGGCACCGCGGTGTCTTCCTGAAACCCACTCATTGATGCCTGAGATGTGAGCGACTCTTGCGCAGAAACATGCGGCGAACGGTTGCGCGGGCTGTCGATGGACCCATCCAGTCCCGGCTCCTTGCCCTCTCCACTCTCCAGAACACCGGATTCGGACGAGTATAACCCAGCCACAGACTGCTCGGATTCAGCCGGTGTCACACCTGCGACACTCTGCGTGCGTGCAAGCGGCGTACCCGCGGCTGCAGGCTGCACAACAGGAAGCGTCGCCATGGACACACCATAGGTAGGCCCCACAAGCGACATCATCGAGCCCGCTGATGGCACGGGATTCTGCCGTCCCATCGCCGAACTCGGCCTCGACTCAGTCTTCTGCTCAAACGCAAATCCAAGCAGCTCTTGCGCAGAACCAATTTCGGGGTCACCCGCGAGCAGGAAGAAATCGCGGACGACATAGTACACATTGCCGCGCGACGTGGTAATCTTTGTGAGGTCCTCCACCTGGTCGGGCTCTGTTGTAGGGAGGCTGATGCTTGGAGATCGACCGCGCAGGCGAGCAGACTGAGGGGCAGCCGTTGGCTTTTTACCCGTTGACGCTCCCAACAAATTGCTTGAACTTCCAGTCCCACCCGACTTTGACGGACGCCGCTTGAGCAGACTGACACGACCATCTTTGCCGATGACTTGCGTCGTCGCGTCAGCCTCCTTTCCTTGCAGCTGCTGCATGAGCGCGAGGCGATCGGCCATTGTGGCAAGTACAATGGGCTTCTTGCTCAGCCCAAAATACTGCAGCGTGCGCTGTTCGTACCCACCAAGTTTGTCGCGAATAAGCATGGGATACGTCTGTGCAACGTTCACGGCCGCTTGCTGGAATTCGTGGTACCCCCGCTCAATCTTATCGAGGTGCTGCAGCGCCTCCTGCAGCGACGCCGCAAGCGCATCCCGATCGGCGTCCTGACGCATGCGGTCCATGATGGCGTCAAGGCGCGCCTCCAAATCCTGGTTCGTGAAATCATGCTCGGCGCGCGTGCGTTCCAGTCTCTCTTGCAGCGTCGTTTCCACTTGACGCAATTCACCCTCATGCTCCGTCCACAGCCCCGCCGATCCCGACGCAAACTCGACAAAAGTGGAGCACGGCTCCTTCAAACTTTCCCTGTGCTTGTTGAGAGCAACCTGAACTGCGGCAAGAAGACGATCCGCCTCCATGTCCCTTTCCGTCAGCAATGGGCGGGCGATGGGTTCAATAAACGAGCGGGCATCGGCCTCCTCAACAAACACACCAGACGAAATAAGATCCGACACTGTCTCTGCAAGACGCGCCGCCAAATGATCGCGGAAGTTCTGCTCCTGCTCGCGGAACAGCTCCATCATGTTTGCGTGCATGGCCTCGAGCCTGTCGTCCAGCTGGGCCAAAGTGCGAGTCCATTCTCGCCCAGTGCTTCGTGTACACCCCGGAGGGTGCGTCTCAGAGACCGTGCGCAGGAAATCGGTTCTTCGCTTCAGATGTGCGCCCTGCTCTTCATTGAGCTGTTCGAACAGGCGACGCCGCGCAGAGGGATCGAGTGCTTCGGGGCCGGTCAACAGCAGCGTCAGACTGTGTATTGCCCGCTGCTTCTTCAGATCGCACCATGTTGACGCACGCTGCTGCCAAAACTCCATGGCGTGGGCCTCCCGGAGCACCTCTGCGCGCATTAGCCGCGCGTGAAGCTCAGCGTATGCCTTCCTATTCTTGATAATGACATCGTTCATGTCCAGCATTTCAGACTCAACCCAACGCGACACTCCGTCGGGAAGCATAAACGCAATTTCTTCGAGATCGCTGGCTGCGTTGTCTAGTATTGCTGCCACGAGAGACGACCGCTCCCTCTCAAGACGCTCCAGTTCAAAGTCAAGGTGGTCAACGATGGCCTGTCGCTGTGGCAACTGATCAATCAGTGCATCGCGCACACCGTCCAACACTGCGGCGTTCTGTTCGACTAGCCACTCGTCGTCACGAAGCCGCGCCCAGTGAGCATCATACTCTGTTTCCAGATAGACAATGTAGATACACAGGCGAAATAATTTGTTAAAAACACAATTATCGCCAACAACGCAGGCAGGAAATTGCATCTTTGTGAACACAAACCACAAGTCCGCACAGTTGACAGGGTTCACTTGCCTTTGTCGTACTCTGCCAATTGCTGCTTCATATCCTGTGTGACCTCGAGAATGCGCGGCTCTAGCTGCTTGGCAACCTGTCCAATCTGCTCCTGCGCGCGTGCCACACATGCCTCGTGCCTAGCATTCGCATAAGATTAAACAGGCACAAACAGGCAGAAAAGGTTCCATTAGCGACGACGCCACACACCATGCATGTCAACCACAGATGCAGTGAAAACATGGATACCCCCGCACCAACCCAACACTCTCTTTCGTTCCCCACCCTACAGTAACACAGAACAACAAACACAAACAGGCTCTACCCACTTTGTTTTCCGGCGCTCGTTGAGCCGTTCGATGCCGCCGTGGTTTGTAGATGACAGACCGGGAATGACATTCTCGGCGAGGCCACGAACTTCGTGGGACGCCAGCACACTTTCAGAAGGTGTATTCTTTTCAACCTCCTGATTTCGCTTGTGTCTGGAGGTGGAATTCATGTGGAAGAATGTGAGAGATCAACAAATAAGTCGCGCACTAAACACTCTGTCGCAGTAAAGCTAAGCAAGTGGATGACGCGGATGCATAGTAATGGCAATATGCGCATAATGCCAATGATTTCCATATGGACCCACTTCAAATACACTGGATTTTGTATGGTAATCTCATTTGCTGGCCCGGATACCCATTCCAGCTGCGCGCCAGATAGGAATTCTGCGGCCTGCTTGACAACGGGGACACCCGCCGTGCGGGCGAGAGCGTGCGACACCCGCTCCTTCTTCAGCGATTGAAGCAGCCCACGCTCAACCTCCATGGTCTCCGTCATTGTCTACGGTAAATGATGCACGCGCAATATTGCTGCTGCCTGTCGTGTGGATCTCGTGCCCTGGTGGGCCTTCCACCGGTGTGGGGCTTCACCCGCTGCTGTTTGTCAGCGGTCGCACATAGCGACCACTTCCGTTATCGTGCCCGTGTTTGGTTCAAGGCTGTTCCACAAGAAATACCAAGTATCCCAAAGACAACCATGCAGTTATTTAGTTTCGCTTAACTTACAGATGAATGTAAAAGGATTAGAGGCATGCTGAATACTTTGAACGACCAGTTGTAAAATCTTGTCTGTGCCGAAACTCTTTGCCAGTTGGGTCGTCCCCCTTCGGTTGCCAAGGATTCCAGAGTGACTCTCATGTGATCCCGGATTATTCCCACAGCGAAAGCCAAATAAGCTGTCGAACTCAGTCGGCAGTCGAATTTAAAGAAGGCTTCAAAAACCTTATCATTTTTCAAATATATTGAAATTAGTTTCTCCAGATTGTCAAAAACACATACGCAAAAAAAATAGAAAAAAAAACCACACCACACACCCCAGCTGTCGCGGCAGTAGTGCGTGGTGTGTGCCAATCACGTTGCAAATCCAAACTTTTCCAAAGCGACACAGTATAACGTTATAAAACTCAGGTGAAAAGAGCTCTCAACGCACAGTTCATCTCCTTTTAATCGCGTGACAGATACTCAGCAGAGCAACAAAAATGGCTGATCAGTTTGAGGTGATTGGCGAGGATCTCGCAAACAACCCCAACGCTGGATACGATGCGACCGCAGACTTTCTTGCTCGGGAGCAGGAGGAGCTTGCCGCCTTTGGCATCGCACCTGGGCAAGCCGAATTCCCGACCGACAATGTCGACCAGGGCTTTGACGCCTTTGGTGGAGAGCAGGTGTGTGGTGCCTCCAAAAACAATTCTTTTGTTTGCCCTTCATATTACCGGTTCTTGTTATAAATGTTTTTATATATGTTGTTATTGATAACAGTCTTGTTTGAACAATAACGACCGCTCTTCATGCTTTTTTCGTGATGCAATGATTTGATTTATTTTCAACTTTTATCACTTGCGTCATGAGTTATATTTAAGAATTGTATTGGTTGATGTGTCCAGCTCTGGTGGTTTGGTTTTGCATCGATTAGTGCATTCAAAAGGTAGTCGTTTTTGTTTGAGGAACTCATACATTCTTCCCTTTGCACTTTGTGCATTATTATGTCAAATGACAACAGTGATGAATCTGTTTGTTAACTCGAGAGTATGAATCGACTTGGGTATGTGCAGCAGCAGCAGAACTTTTACACTGAGGCCCCGGCTGATGAAGCTGGCGGCTTTGATGCATTCGGCGATGCGCCCGCCGCGCCCGCCGCCCCTGAGGAGCCCGAGGACCGCTATTCGTTTGTGTCGCAGGTCGACCAGTCGATGGGAGAGCCCAGGGCCATCAAGTGGGTTGTGCACTTGAGTGGGAATTGGGAATTGTGTGACGGTTGCGTGTGGCGGTTGCATGTTGCCTCTCTACGGCATGTAGTCATCATCACACACACGCATGCTTTTAAGAAGAATGATTTGGATTCTTTCTCCCCCCCCACCACCCCTCTTGCTGCTGTTGTTTGTATGCAGTAAGTTACGTTCCATGGATCCGCACTTAGTGATTCTGACTAACAAACAAATGCAAATTTGTTTACCGTGACTCGTGTGATGCAGGGAGTGGCGTGCACAGCGTGAGAGCCAGCTTGCGACAAAGGACACCCAAGAGAAGTCGCAGGTCGACGCACTGTTTTCCAAGGGAAAGTCCGACCTCAGCGAGTGGTACCAGCGCTATGAGGAGCAGAAGGGAAAGACCCGCTCCACAAACAGGTGCGTGTCTGTGTTTCTGTGGAGGATACATGTGTGTTTGCCTCCGGGCGGACGAGGGCGAAGCTGCCCCAGAAAACCAAAGAGAAACACACACACACATACACACACACACACACACACACTCACACACACTCACACTCACACCATTTGGTAATGCAACACCATAACCCATGCTTATATTCCGGTAATCCTTTTGCTTTGTTGTGTGCGTCCGTTTTTAATTCGATGGATTGTACAGGGAGGCCGAGCGTGCATTTGTTGCCGAGCGCGATGAGGTTATTCCCGGCGGCGAGTGGGAGCGCATTGCCCGCCTGGTCGACTTTAATCCCAAGGGGACAAAGAACTCAAAGGACACATCGCGGCTGCGCAGCATTCTCCTTCAGCTCAAGCAGACGCCCCTCGTCCGTTAAGCAAACAAGCGCAACGTGCGCCTGCGTTGCCAGGTGTTTGTGGTGCAATCCGCATATCTCTTTGCGTGGGGATTTGTATATGAAATAATTGGGAATCTCGCTTGTCTTTCTTTTGGCGTGTGTATTAAAAGATGATTTTGGTGCAAAGTTTTATTTCAATTGGAAATATGGGAACGACTTACAGAATGCAGTCATGCCCGGTCTGCATGATGTGCGATGATGGCTAACTTGGTGGGATGGTATTAAATGAAGCAATCCCGCCAACATTCAGAAGTGCGTGAATGAGAGTTATGCACAACAGTATTGTGGCCACTTTATGCGGGGCATGGCGGACAGACCGGCATTCAGTCCAACTGTCATGCGATTCCATCCAACACAATCAATCCAACACAATATTGACAGAGGCAATCGCAGCGACATCGTCGAGTCGGATTTTATGGCTTTTTAAAGAAAAATGTACAGCAAAGAGCCCAGCCCCATGCACAACTGCGGATGCCCCCCATTGAGATGATCATTGGCCACGGGAGACCAAACACTATGGTACCCACCCTGCCAATAAACACTAAGAGGCATCATTCAAAGATAAGAAAACACACGCAAAGCGCAACACAACACGCAGCATCTATACAAAAAAAAAACGCACTGCAAGCACGCGAAAGCGACATACGTAAATGGCATACACTCATCTACGCTAGCCGACTACGGTGAGCCGACTGCCTCAAAAGTGCATCCATCGCAAATGCTCATTTCTTGGAGAACACCGCAGCCATGTAAGTGCTTACGTCCGACTTCTTCATCGGATGACTCAGTCGGGGATCCTTTCGTCGCTGGTCAATCTGAAAGACATCAAAGCCGTAAAGTGACCAATTAAAGAAAGGTTCTTGCCATTATAACAATGAGCAATAAAAGACAACTAGACATTAAAATGCAGCATAAAAGACGTACCAAAGGCTTATGGATCCAGCCATATTCTTGTGCGTGCGTCTGAGGTTCCGAAAACTTTTCTTGAGGCGGTTTGTGCTTCCGCTCACTCTTTTCGAGAAAGTCGGCTATCCGCGGCGAGGACAGAGGTGAGCAATTTGTAAGAAGTCGAAGTTGCAGCAAACGAATAAAACCAACATAACATGCTTAATGCCGAATCAATTTCGATATGGGAGTGGGAGTGGGAGTGGGAAGAAAACATCACTTACTGTCTTCTTTTCCGTCGATCTGATCGTAAACTGTGTTGGGCTTTCCAGTCAAAAACACGGCTGTTTGGGGCAATGGCACCATAACGTAAAAATAACGTCAGCTGAAGGAGAATTTCCCCATAGCACGGTAAAAAAGATTCCACACACCAAGATGGGCATGCAAACAGTTGGTGCGAAACTCACTTGTGTTGGGATTCGGGCTGTAAGTTGTGTACAGTTGAAAATGCGCTTGCTGCTTATGAATAGTCTCGGCAAATATTGCGTTTTGATGCGTAATGTTGACCTCCTTTTTCTCCTCGCGGTCGTTGCGTCCGCTCGTGGGCTTCTTTGACATCTTGTTGGTGCGCCGTGCCGCGTTTGGCAACAACACGGTTTGTAGAGTTTTTCACCGCAATCAGCGAGAGGAATGTACTAAGAACAACAAATCGAGCACGGGACACTCACACAAGTGGGTAAGTTCTGCAGTTTTTCAGCGCCAATTATTTGTTTGAGTCACAACTTTATCTCAAGATGCGATGCTGGCGGGTACTGCAGTGGAGCAGACCACTTGCTCACATCATTGAAATTGCCATAGAAACCGCCCGCAATGCCGATATCTCGCAAACAAATGAGTGGTAGGTGACATGGACCTAAAAATGGTTTGTCACGTGCGAATTTATCGAGGGCGGGCCTTGTGCGGCGGCACGGTTTGGTCTCAGCCGACACAATTGTGTGCATATAATAAAGATTCATTGTACTCCTCACTTACCCTTGACAGCTGATGTACTGCCCGTGGCATTCCGGCACTTCATGACTATTGGAACGACTGAAGCCAGACAAAAAACAACAACATTCATTTCACCCAAATTTATTCTGCCACAGCCCTGAGTGGTGATGGTCAACGGCCATTTCTATATTCTTTTCGATTGACATGGCTGTGCACTGAACCCTCGACGTATTCTGTGGGGCATTGTGCCCATAAAGACAGCGGAGGAATGGCAACGCAGTTGAACCGAGGATTGATGCCGCCGGCAAACATCACTGTCACGCCCCCGACCGATGACCCACCACAGAAGCCAGGGGGTACGTGGAGCCCGTACTGTTCTCGATGCCGTCTTCAAACCGCCACTTTCTCCGTACAGACACACTAGACGCTATATCTGCATTCAACATTTACTCACACAAAACCCGGAAAAATGGTGAAATTTCGCAGAAGCACACTCTGCGCTGCCCAATGAAGTCATCGGAGACGAGATCCTCGGATTGCGCCAACGGCGACAGTATCACGAAGGGAACGCAGTACAAAAAGCTGCAAAGGAATGGGTGCATTACGCAAGATCATACACAAACAAGCTGGATCAGCTTCAGTGCGGAGAGGCCGCCGACACAGAACTGCCGGATATGCTTGCGATCCGCAAGAAGTACGAGACGCAGACAGCCGGGGTGCGTTGCTATATATACAACTGAATTACTGATATTAGAGGGTCTATATAGGAGGGTCCAACATAGGCATTATGGACCATTAACAACCATTGAATAACATATAACAATAATGGTCCATATTGATCAACAATTATGATCAACAATTATGATCAATAATGGTCAATATTGATCAACAATGTTCATCAATGATTATCAATGATCAACAAAAATTATCAAAAAAATCAAAAAACATGAAAAATGGGGGGTCCAAAAATTTGGAAAAATAAAAAGTCCAAAAAACCCCAAATTTCCCGAAAATTTCCCGGCGGTTTTTTC
>CALSCR010001575.1:0-15721 GCA_943704495.1 Pigoraptor chileana
CAACACAACACAACACAACACAACACAACACAACACAACACAACACAACACAACACAACACAACACAACACAACAAACCACAACACACCACAATTCAATCGCCGCACCAACCTTCCCAATCAGCAGAGATCCCAGCAGCGCAGACTTCGTTCCCTGTCGCACTGCGTCGTCGCTGATCCGCACAACGCGCACGAGATCGTCACGTGCCGCACGCACATCGTACAGAGACACAGGCGCGGCCGCGCTTAGGCGCCGTCGCAGTGGCGCATACACGCGGATAAGCTCATCTTCGTGCTTCTGCAGAGTGCGCGAGCATATGAGTGGTCGATGATGAGAGCGATTAGAGCGATGAGAGGGATAAGAGAGTGATGCAGTGACATGGAAGGTAAATACAAAATAACGGCGGGAGAGTGTGGAACCATAATACATAAGTGAGTGCAGTGTATGTTGACGTAAAGACCATGCATTCGCTTTAATGAAGAAGCGCACGCGCGCACAGCACTTGCCTTTGCCTTCTCGCTCCACTTGAATGCCTGGATTGTGAGATCAAGGCGCTTCAAGAGCACCCTCCGACGCGTTCCATACTCTGCCTCCATCATTGTGTTGACATCCGCCAGTTTCGCCTTTTTCAACAACACAACCAAGCAGAAAAGAAGATGAAGAAAGAAAAACAGCAGAAAAAGATAAGGAAAAAAAACACATAAACAGGGACAGCATCGAAGGGTGCTCTAAATAAATATACACACGAGCACATACACACTCTCTGTGTGTGGGGACCACGAGGGACACTGAATTGAACTAAACACCTCATTCTTTCACACTCTCTCGCACACATAGTTGGAGTCAATGAGCCTGGGCCTATAGGCGTTATGAGTACTGAAGGTCTCTCGCACACACACAACAAGCACGCCTCAAACAAAGGCTACGAGTAGTAGCACGAATAAAGGCAGACCCAATACGGGGGAAAAAAAGAACATTAACATCGCAATATGCGTTTTACCAGTTGTGCGGGAGATAGCCGCTCCGTTAACAATGGCCGCCCAATATAATCCACAGGAAGTGTCGGCAGGATGGCCGCAATCTGTGTGACTCGAGTGACGAGCAGACGCACACACAGAGACAGAGACATATCAGATTCAAATCAGTGTCTTGGGCGCTGTGAGGGCTCCACAACAGAGACAGATACACACAGAGAGACAGAGACAGAGACAGAGACAGAGACAGAGACAGAGACAGAGAGACAGAAAGAGACAGAGACAGAGACGGAGACGGAGTAGAGACAGAGACAGACACAGACACAGAGACAGAGACAGAGAGACAGAAAGAGACAGAGACAGAGACGGAGACGGAGTAGAGACAGAGACAGAGACAGAGACAGAGACAGAGACAGAGGCAGAGGCAGAGACAGAGACAGAGACAGAGACAGAGACAGAGCCACAAGCAACACAGAAAGAAGTCATGCTTAGGGCTGTTGTATTATAAGCCATCAACGCAAACAACTCCACAAGCAACATACACATGCAAAATAGTAACACACATGCAAAATAGTAACACACACATGCAAAACAGTAACACAAATGCAAAATAGAAACACATCAAATGTGGTTGATATTATGCGAAGAGCTCATAAAACTCAAGTCACAATAAAAACAAATAAATAAAAACAAACAAATAAATAATGAAATAATAATGAGTGACGAGCAAACCTTTGTTCGCACTTGGCCAATGACGGCAGGACCATCGATAGGGACGTCATTTGGGAGGGGGATTTCAAGACATGCGGCAAGGTTGCTAAGATGTTCGGCAGCGGCGATTGCAGATGCATCGGCCTGTGTGTGTGTGTGTGTGTGTGTGTGTGTGTGTGTGTGTGTTGTGTGTTGTGTGTTGTGTGTTGTGCGTGTTGTGCGTGTTGTGTTGTGTGATGTAACGGTTAGGTAAGCATAGTAGCATGAAGATGAAAAATGAACTTATGTTAAAAGCACGCTCCAAGTCAACACACATAAGCAACACCAACACACAGGTACATACACACATACACATAAGCAGGCATCGCTCACTCGACTGTAAGTAACGAAAAAAAGATCCTGGACCAAGCGAGATACATCATACTCGATGTGAACACAGAGCCCACCAACGAGACAGACTGTACGGCGGGCACAGCATGCGCCTCACTGTGTCGGACTGCGAGCATGCGCACCGCCTGCACTTCACCGAGAAGGAAGTCTGAACATTGGCGGGATTTGCGAGGGCGTGTGCGTGTGTGTGGAGGGAATGCAATGAGCTAGGAATAACACAAGGTTTGGTACACATTGCGCTGCGTGGCATCTTATGCAGGTTCTACGCAAAGGCATTGTTACAACCAAGACAAAAGGAAAGATGATAGCAAGTAACTCGATCACGTGGGGTGCACGTGCACGGCTTACCGAGAATGTCAAGCCTTGTCTCTTGGTTGCCCAAAGAATCGATGCCAGCAGTGTACACAGCACTGACGGGGCACCCTGGCGGAGTGGAGGCGTGTGTGTGTGTGAGGTGCGTACGTGTGTGTGGTAAGGGGCGAGGGAGGAGTAATGGGCGCGCGTGCGTGTGATCGAAGTGTTAAACAAGATGCACCGTCACGCACTCACAAGCACGCCCAGCCGCAATAATACACGGATTGCTATTGCTACTGCTGTTGTTGTTGTTGCGGTAAAAGGAAGCGCCACTATGTGCACGCACACAGCTGATACGCCAGCCATGTTGAATGCGTGTGCGTGCAACGAGAACAAGCACAATCAAGACGCTCATGCCTTCAGAAGGAGAAAAAAAAACTCACCATACTCTTTGAGAAAGCCCGTCAATTCAATGGCAAATGCAGCCGATTCATTTTCCGTTACCACCGTTACTCCATCAAACTGACTGTCGATCCCGGCAACAGCCGCAAGTTCGGTGCACAAAAGACCACACAAGTGGCTGTATTCCTGCGCAAACAAACCAACCGATGATCACAGATGCGAGAGAGATGGGGGATTCAAGTCAGCTGTGCCCATGTGCGCCACAACAGATGTAGGATTCAAGTCAGTGTTGTAGGTGCTCTCCACAGATGCGAGAGGGAGAGAGAACAGAGAGAAAATAATTAATACAAGGCCTCATCCGTAGGAAAAACACGGAATGGGTAATATACAATGGAGAATCGAAAAAGAGAAGCAACAACAGTGTCGGCGATCTCTAAACGTTACACATAAAGAAAGGCACAGACTGCCAATCCAATCTATACACAGCATGGGTCAGAGTGAGGGAGACTGTACATGCGAATCTAAGCAGTGCTATTCGCGTGCGTATTCATGAGAGATGATGTGCCTGTGTTGTAGATTGCACCTACACAATATTCAGCAAACGCTGTGATGCGCACACACGCACATATTTATACACACAGATACAAGCACACGAGCACACGCAGAGACATACACGTGCGCGCGCACACACACGCCAGACACACACACACACACAAGATAAAGACATCAATCGCATGCGCACCTGTGAAACGGGCCAAGACGTCACGGCGGAGGCGAGTTCGGCGTCGTCAAGCAACTTTGCCTCATATCTAAGGGATTTGCATTCAACAATCACAATAAACAGCACGCGCATTGTGTGAGTGTGTGAGTATATAGACAGGTGTGGAATTAGCCACATGAACAAATCGTTCCAGTGGGCGATATCTTAGAGGAGGATATTTATCTTTGATTCAGACTGAAGGATGGATGCAAGACAGGATGAATGGGGAGTTCAAATGCAAACAGAGTTTCTTAAAGTGTCGCCGCTTTCGTGAGCACACATACAAATACATACCCAATGTTATGAAGTGCTTCGATCACGTTGTCGAGACGTGATTGGTCAACGTCTGTCGCCATCCTTTCTCTCAACCTCTCCCTCTCCCTCTCTCTATCTCAAATCGGTTTGGCAAAAAGCAACGGAATGAACATGCACAACTCTTACATTTGCATCCAATAAAACGTGTGGGGTTGTTGAAGAAATTGTCCACCTCTAGTAATGGAATGTCATTATGCCCGGGTCTATTGTCTCAGAAATCTACACTGAGCATTGCACGTGACCCCTGATGTCAGCACGGCCATGACGCAATGTGTTACAACCAACCAAGGGTAACCCTTGGCCGTTACACTGAACTGCGAAACACATTATATCATTGGCCGCCGTTGGTCTGGCGCCATTCTTTCTTTGCGTTCGGTCGCATCTCACGGCTTCCGATAGCGACTGTCAACAGAGTCAATGTGTTTCCAGAAGTACCCATCATGCACACATGAAAAAATGGCTGCCAATCGCAACAAAGGCAGCGGCGCAGAGGACCCGGATGTTCCTAACTGAAATTCGGCCAGCCATTGAACGCCCTCCGAAATCAAGTTGGAGACTGATATGGCAGTTTACGAACGGCAAACTGATTCGGCGGGGGCTGTGCTTTTCTGCATAATGTGTGCGTGATGCGTGTGCGTGTGCATGTGTGTAATTGGTTAAGCTGCATCCACCTCGTCGGATGCGCGCCAGTACGTTGTAAATGCCAAGTCTCACGGTCTTATTGTATTTGTGTCGACCTATGAACTCAGGGCCATATTTGAGGGTAAACACAGCTCAGTTTTCAATGCCCGGTGTGTCGTTGGGTCAAGTGCATGGCGGCGTCGTACTTGTCTGACAGCAGCAGATTCCGTGTCCTTCTGTGGTAGACCATGTACACTGCCAGTTTCACGACTTCAAGCATGGCAGATGACGCAGACTGGTCAAAGCCACGACTGAGCCCTGGCTGGCAGCCGGCAGACAAGACACTAAGTACCCATTGTATATGGATACTGCCCAGATGTCATGGCGAACTCCTTCCCCTCACACCAACGGCCGCACGCACTTGTACTCTCAGGCATGCAGAGGTTTACAGTAGTTTCATTTCAGCGCCAACAAACGGCCACAACCGGTGCTGACCACAGCACACGGATAATAGTCGCCAATAATGGATAGATCACCGGCGGGGGGAGATCACAAACAAAGAGACCGAACACTGGCACCACAGTAATCACGTGATGGCACCATCATGATGGCCTTCTCAACACCGACAAAAGAGAGAGAAATAATAAGCACAGCGTACTGCACGTGAATCGGCGGTTGCGTGGTCGGTCACGTGCACTGCGCCGTTCGTCACTGATGTATGAACGCGGCTGCGGCAGGCCAGTCGGCGGCCGCCAGATCTACGGGAAAGACACACAATCCGCCGCCAATCTGCAGTGGGGAATGCCCAGCGCAATCCGACAATTATAGACTGAGCGGTGAACAACTAGGGACGCCCGCTGCCAGCAGCGCACTCGGTTGAGATCACTGGCGTCAGACTCTCATACAGTGCATATGTCTCGGTGGGGTCATGCTTCAAGAAGCCCTCGCCTGCCCCGGATGGCAGGTGGCTCTGCCCGAGTATCATTCCCTGGAAGTCTGAAAAGAGCTTGATGAACTGCGGGCGGTCACGTGGTTCAACTGCCCAACATGACAACATTGTCGCGTATATGCGAGCATCGGCCATCTGCGCGTCCGATAGAAAGTGCATAAATAAAGGTCACCAGCAGCGGCATGGAAGACGGCCACATGAATAGATATCATGCAGCTGAATAAGGGGCGCAGTGCTGTCCAACACACATCGCATTTGAGCGGCGCACGGAATTGGTCACGGTGGCATGTGCCGTATTAGATGTCATCAGTGGTGATTATCAATGCTATACACTTGGAAGTTCACTGACAATCCACGCACCTTGGGCATTGCGAGACGGCCGCCTTTCTTGACGATGTCACGGGCCTCGTTGTTCGTCATTTGCCCATCTGTACGCATGTGTGTACAGTTTGTAGTGTATGGCATGCATGTGAGTGAGCGAGTATATCGATGTGCATTGTGTATACCACGGCGAGTACCTGCCCAATCGGTCACCGGCCCCCTTTTGTTGGCATGGGATATTGGCTAAGTAATATAACCGCAGCTACATCACATCGCATCGACAGCACTCTGCGCACAATTTGGTTGAATCTGACTGGAATGCATGCAATGTGCCACTAAGCCATCAGTGAGACAGTGCAGCCAGTATCCATTGACGCCAATGACATCACTGCAGTATCTGCGCATAATTGACACCAGTCACAATGAGCTTGTGAAATCACTCACATGGCATCTCTCCAAGTGAAAACACCTCCCAGCAGACAACGCCGAACGCCCACACATCTGATGCCGATGAGTACTTTCCGAATTCGATCGCCTCCGGCGGTGTCCACCTAATCGGAATCTTCTGCGACAGCCTGTTTAATCAACGGACGGCAGTGAATAAATGGAGACGGAAAAGGCACACGTATTCAGTTGGGCGCGTTTTGAAGGAATATAACATGCAAAGGTGTCGGTTAGTGCCTACTGAAGTAACTGTAAACAAACGCCAATGAGCTCCAGTGTGATATTTTATGTGCGTGTGCATGAACGTCATGTATGCATGAGCCAGTATCATGCGTGTGACTGTGTGCGTGTGTGTGCCTGTGCCCAACTGCACTGCACCATCAATGTTGAAAGGCCACACGGACTGGTTGCGAACACAGTTGTGTGGATAGATTGCTGAGCTATTTGTGCTGCGGTGACACGATTAGATTATAAGATGAGGGCACGATTAGATTATAAGATGAGGGCATGTGGTGGCGTTATGCCATGGTCAGATGGTTCAATAGCAGGGACGGCTGTGCAAACCAAAGCATAAAAAAACACACATCACCCACGAGGACATGTAGTAATCGCTGCTGAGTTGACGAGCGAGTCCAAAGTCCGCAATCTTACAGGTCCCGTCGCTGTCGACAAGAATGTTCCGTGCCGCGAGATCCTGTCACAATTAAATGACATGACATCGCGTATGGCATTCCAATTATACGCATCGGCCGAGCAGTGTATCGTGGAGGGATTGAGAAGAATATAATCATTAATCAAATGTTGAGGATATGTAGTTCAAGACTGTCAAGCCGCAGATGAATACAAGCTACCGGGGCACCACGGGACACCACCCGGTAAAAAGAAACCGACTGAATTCGTATCGAAAATCAAAGCCGTGTCAATCCCGCATGCCTGCATTGCCACAGATCAACTTCAAGAAGAATACTGGACTCTCCACTGAACTGAATTAATGCTATTCTTAATACTTCAGACACGGTACACTCCAGGAGCAGGATAAGAATTTACAAGCAAATCGACTTCAATCTATGATGACACCCAGCAGAGCATACATACCCTATGCACAAAGCCCCTACACTCCAGCACGACCATTCCCGCAGCGACGTCTCTGCACATGCACATGAGTGTCTTGCGCGACAGATTTTCGCCTTTGCTCTCCAGGTACGACAGCAGCGATCCATTAGACATGAACTCAAGCACAAGGAGGGGAGGCTTTCCGTGCGTGACAATGCCGATAATGCGCACAATATTCGGGTGCCGCAGCCTGCATCATGTCGGATCGGATGCAAATTGGGACAGAAACAACGCGAATAAATCATTATGTTCAATTACATAATCTCCGATCACAGTGTAGCACAAACACCACAAAGACACAGCCTATCTGCAGGAGTACACGCCGTCATTGCATCTTGCACTCACTCCGCCATAAGCTTTGCTTCCATTATAAACAGCTTGTTCTCCTCGTAAGTTGCACCGTCCTTCAGCGACTTGACTGCTGTGACAGTGCCCATGGGATCTAGTATTCCCCGCCAGACATCCCCAAAATTGCCGCTTCCAATTTTGTCCCCGAGTCGAATTTGGTCCCGAGGGATTTCATCTGCATTTAAATAATGTTATGTTACTGACACTGTCGGGTTGAAATATTACGAGATTCAGTTGTAACGCCCATCACTTGATGTGCCGTTTGTAACAAATCAAATCCCAAACCACAGTACAGTAACAAACAGCTGAAATTTAAATATTCAGTCGTCACTACAGTAGATGCCGCTGCCGACAATACATTTTCCACAGTCAAATGACATACATGTGAGACGCACCAAATACGAAAGCTTCGTCGCTTGAACCTGCGCCTGCGTTGATGCCGCTTATGGCCGACAATGGCGTCATGGCGTGTGCATACCCATACGGTGGGCTCTCGATGTCCAAATGTCCGATGGCGTCGAGTGAGTCATTGGCAACCTTTGTCACCATCGAGCCCCGCGAGTGCAGTATCACAGTCTTGGCAACACGTGCTCTGTAAACGAGGGCGATCGCAATGACGGCAAGCAATGCCACGCATCCGCCAATTGCGCTGCCGATCGCCACCATGTGACTACTGCTGCCAGACGATCCTGAAGATGTTGACGTCACGCCAGGACTCGACGAAGAGGTGGTGCACTGTCACGGATACGGTTGAAGATACAGTGTTGCGATTATTAGAGACTCTAATTCATTATTGTCCGATATGAAAGTGAGATGGGCGATGTGCTGTTGGGCCTTATGTATCAGAGAAGCGATGACACAATTGAAAGGGCAACACTAACGTCATTGTAGTAATAAAGAAGTAAGTGTGGCACTATAATGCTCGAGAGGGCGACGACGAAGGAAATTTAACACGAGTAATTGAACCGAAGGGTATGTTAGTGGTTATCACTTGGAAAGCAATATCTCTATGATAACGACTGATGGGATGCGGAAAAATTCCTGAACGGCGGCACCAATGCACAGCAGCAAAACTGACCGCCACAGCACGTGAAGAAGAGCATACTTTGTCTAACTCAAAGACACTATTGAACGCACTGACCTTGCCGTCTCCGTTCTTTCCCTGGTTGCACGAGCTTCCCTTCGCGCACGCGGGGCATACTCCAGTGCACGTGGGGCCGTAATAGCCAGCTTTGCAGTCAGAGCAAGAGACGGTCGATCCATCCGCGAACTTCACATCCACCCAATTGCCGTTGCACGTGCAGGCACCTGACACCCATGACACGTGACCACGGCAGTGTGACAATTGGACGGGGAAGTTAAAGTAAGTTGGCAGCGAAAACATGCCATTACAGATATATGCACACACACAACACATATATACACATACACATACACGCATGCACATGGGTCATGTACGGTGCGCACGCACCTGAGCCTGTGAACCCATCCTGGCATGTTCCCTGGTTGCATGATTGGCAGAGCTTGCAATTTGGACCATATTGTCCCGATGCGCACACATTGCAGTTGGCTCCAGATGCGCCCGTGTTGCACGTGCACTGGCCGTTGCCGTTGACATCGGCATTGCCTATGATGTAGTTGTGGTGTGTGAAGCGCTAGGTTCAGTTGTCGATACAGTGCGTGCACTACAAGTACTGCATATGCCACTTTGGCAGATCTCAATCAAACACGACAGAAAAATTTTAGAAAGGAAAGACGGGAAAAGTGTCATGACACCAGAGTCTTGAAGAGGGACATGGATAATGCCGGACCAGAAGCGGACCACATAATGGGTACCCACACACTCCGGCGTTGCAGTTGGGGCAGGCCAGGCAAGATTCGCCATATGTGTTGGCAGCACACCTTGTGCAGTGGTAACCAAGGAAATCCTGCTTTACCGAGTCATAGCAACACGTATGCCCACACCGTCCACACCACGAATTATCGCAAATCCACGCTGCAGCGCAGCTTGGCGATATCGGATCCATGTTGGAGCAAGAGCAGCTGACGCAGCCTGTGCCCGATTTGAGGTACCATTTCTTGCTCGCTGTTTGCGGTGGGCAGTCGGGTTCACCCACCCAGGAATAGTAGCATCCGTACTTAATGCATGCTGTGTTCACGAAGCTGGGACCGTAGATTGTAGTGTAGGCCAAGCATTTGGCGGGAATGGTGGCTGAGAATGGATCATGAAAGGAGATACAGTAAAAGGAGAGAAAAGAGTCAAGGTTTCGTCTGTCGGATTGGCAAAGCGGGATGCTGATAGAGATCAGCGGCGGCAAAATGCACTCAGCCGCTGATGCGCATCTGCAGGCCGGGCTCGGCTGTGAGGGTGTGGCATCAGTAGTCATGTAATATGGCAACATTGACAACACAACAACGATTATGCTGTGATGCTGTGAGTGTTGGCGTGAGTGCATCTGACGACACAAACTGGTAAGGGGGTTGTACTGGATGAGTTTCGCAAGGTCGAACTGAAATAGTACTGACACCCTGACCCACGGCCCACGAAACTGGCAATAGAACACAGCTCACCGGTAATGGCATCCACTTGAAGCAGCTGTAACGCAGTGAGACAGGCGATGATCACGACCAAATGCACAAGGCCGTCGGTTGAAAAGAGCGCCGACCTCCGACCGCTTGTGCGGCGCGAGGAAACCATGCTGTCGGCAGCGCTGTGCCGTGAGAGAATGCTATTAATAATAATTCCCATCTCTACCAAAATCATATATTCTGATGCTGATAATTAAAGTGCAAATCGGTGGCGGCAGAAAACCAACAGTCCGATGCGTTAATATCCGTTGAGTATGGCTGTCGCGCGTGGTGTGATGCTACTGCTGCTCTTATCCATGTGGGACATCATTTGGACAGGACAGCGGTTCGTCAATCGGCAGAAGCGGTTGCATCTGTGCTATAGAACTGAGGGGCTTTTATCCGAGCGGGTCGTCGGCGGTTATCGTGCGGTGTCTTCGGACACGGGCTGGCCACAATTTAAATTCGATTTCGCTCTGAATTTGTCCAAATTTCTTTTAGAAAAAACATAGGATCCCTTCAATTTTCACGGAGTAAGGGTTGGCACCAGGGGTTCGGTTGGCACGCAGTAAGGCCGCGACACGGAGTAAGGGATCTGGCACGGAGTAAGCAGCGAATTAAATGTGCCAAAGATACACGCAATTGCCCACAAATATCCTTTTCTGGTGTGCTCCACTTCGTTCTCCAAGTCAGTTCCGTGCTTTCTTTCACACCATCTCACCCCCATTAATAGCTATTCACCACAGTGCCCATGTTTGCTCCTATTGCTAACCGTGTCATGCGCCCATCTTATTCAAACATGCCGAGTCTCAGGCCGCTGTCGACTTTACGAAAGTAAGTCGGCGCCATTGTCCGGCATGCCGACTGCGGACTGACATTTTAGGCTGTGTTCAGTCTGCTGAATACTTTTATTTGTGCGCAGTTTTTCCCGCCTGTCAGTGTCGTTTTGTTTGTTTTGTTTTGTTGCCGCCGGAGTGTGCTTGCTTGTGCTCTTGCAGTAACTGTTGCCGTTGGTGCTTGCTGTGCCGCTTTACTGATTTCGCCGCGTTGTCACTGTTTTTTGTGTTCAGTTCGCGGTTTTTATTCGGTTTGGTGCAGAGTTTCTACTGTAATGTCGATCGTCACGTGCCTTGCTTGTGTGTGTGCGCGCCTCTGTGTCTCAGATCAGATTTCAGGAACCGATGCGATGTGTTTGCCGGTGCAGTGCCTGGACTGATCGACTGCTGCATGTATTTCTTTCGGCGGCGGTGTAAGGTGTGTGGCAGTTGCGTTCTTGTGTGTTTTGTTTGTATGACTAGATGTGTACAGCCGTTGTGTACGTTTGTAATGTGGATAGCTGCATGTGTGTGTGTGTGTGTGTATGTGCGGTTCGGTGTGTGTTTCGGCCGAGAAACTGGCATGTGACTGTGTATGTTTAAGTTGTACTTGACTGGCCGGCGTGTCATTTGCATCTTTCTCGGTTCGGTGTGACTGCGCGAGACTTGTTTGTTTAATGCATCTGCCGTCACGTATGGAGTGTCAGTTTGTGCGCGCGTTTGTACGTATGTGTACTTCCTAGCGAGACTGTCATTAATGTGTTTCAATGTGCATGGTTGTGTCCGTCTGTGTATTCGGAGTCATTGACGGCGCCGACACGGGGTTGTGTGCGCGTGTCAGCTGTATGTCCTGTGTAAGTCTTTGACGGAACAGTGCGTTTGTGTGCTCTTGATACATGTATGTGCCGGTGTGAGAGTGACAATATGGCATGCGTATGACTGACGCCGGTATCGCTGTGCAATGTCGGGAGTGTGTCACGGCTTGGTCAGGCCGGTAGCAACTGCGTGTCCACGAGTGTGAGAGCCCGTGTATGTGCGTGTGCGTGCGTGTGTGCGTGTGAGTGTGCGTGTGCGTGTTGTATCGCCCCATCCGTCACGACTATTTTGGTGACGGTGGGACGTGCCATGCCGTCTTCATCGCCCTCGCGGGATTGTGTACCGATTTCCAGCCGGCAGGTGTAATCACACGGTCTACTGACTTGCAGTGTGGTATTTTCATCTCCACGTTGCTATATACCTGCAAGTCTGTTGGCGATGTTGGTCTTGCTTGCGCCGGTATGTTGCCGTTCTCTAGCCCGCGGCCGGCGCCGAGAGTCAGCGCCCGGGCCGGCTGGACTGACTGTAGTTTTTGTGCGGCCAGACCAGTGTTGCAGTGACAACAATAAAACGAATGTGTGCAATTTAATTCCTGCGAAGATCAGATTTGCTTATGCATTGTTTATGAAAAGAGCAGCCGCTTCCGAGATGTTGTTGATTAATAACTGAGTTTAAACGGACCGCCGACGGTTCAGACTGCGGCGATTTTTTTTCTATTGTTAGGACTGATCGGGCTGGGGGCAATACAAAAATAAATTGGGAAGTCCTTACTCCGTGCCAGATCCCTTACTCTGTGCGAGCGGCAACTCACACAAAAAGCCACGTGACCGTCAGCTAAGTCACGTGCGACGTATCACGTGACATGGGTCGGCTTCATAGCGTCTGAAGGGGTTATCATTGAACTCGGATATTTTTCAGAGAGATAAAAATGCACGTCAGCCGATCAAGCAAACACTGAGTTGGCAGTCCGACCCTGCCGTGAGAGAAACAAATTCGACAGCACTGAGGCTAGTGAATCAATTGCCCACGCCGCCATGCCGAAACAGGCCATCCGGCCCGCCGACTGCACGGCACTGGCACATCCGCCCGGGCCTGTGCATCATTGCATGAACTACCGAAACTGTCACATTCAAGACGGTGCCGGCGTCTGAACGATACATTTTTGCAATCATTCTACAGTGCAAAAAACGATCGGCCGCTATAAACCCATGTTACTCAAACTTGCATGCTGATGACCAACGGGAAAAAAGAAATGCAAAAAATTTAGTGCGACCCTAGACGGACTCGAACCGTCAATGAATCTCCTCAGATTCGTAGTCAGCCGAGGCGCCTTATCCAATTTGGCAACCCTAACCCAACCCCAACCCTAACCATTAACACCAACCCTAACCCTAACCTATGTTGGTCCCCTCCGGGGACCACAGCACGGCCTCGCCTCCCTCAAACTGCGCCTATGATAACGTCACACACCCCCACACACGTACACACACATACCGCCCGAACGAACTCTGCAGCTACGCGTTGTCATGTTTCATGTTGACAGGAGGAAAACTGGGCCACAGCCCATCCCTGCACTAGACTGGGGCGTCCACAACGGTGGATACCTAAGAAGAACAGGTCGGCACACCAGGGCATGCCGGTAACGATCGTCTGGTCGTCAAAACGGTGTACAGTAATGGACACCGATGCACGGCCCCAGATGTATTATGTTGTTAAGTATCAGACCGTGACCGTACACTGCAGACACGCCACTGCAACACAGGCGAGGGAACACAACTGCCAGTCAGCCTCCACACCCGGCCTCACATAAACTCTTCTCCTCACACAGTACACACATTACCTATACAGGACTCCTATGCACAGTAGGTCCTCTCTGTGGGCCTGGCAGCTATGCACAGGTTCCATCCGCCGTACGGCAATCTGAACAACCCGACTGGCCGTCGGCCGAGGCGGCCACAGGCCAATCCCGCCGGCTCATTCTCCCCGATTCCGTCCGGGGAAATGTGGCCAACCCGTCCAATAACCCGTGATCCCGGTCCATCGGTGCGAGCACCTTCTCGCTCAGTCTGTCATGTTCTGTTTCTGTCTCTCTAATACACTTCTGCCCGGAGATCGACGGCTCCGCCGTCGACATGGCTGACGTTACCACAAAAAATAAAAGTGCTACTTCAGATCTTCCGGTTCCCAGCGATTGGGATGCTAGAATGACGGACATTGAGTCTCCTTCGGTTGGTTTAATCTAACAACTTTAATGCGGCTGAGACTGACAATTATGCCGATGGGCCGCTTTGTAATTGTCAGATCCCGGCGTAAATCACAAAGAGGCGAAAAACACTCGCCTGCACAATCAAGGCATTACGTTATCATCCAAATACCGAACACAAAAAAAATGCACAAAAACATACGCAAGAAAAAACACGAAACGTGGAAATTGACGGCCACGTGGCCAATCACGGCACAGTGGCACAATATGAACCGGTAAACGGGTCAGGCATCACGCGGGGCGCCGTGAGCCGGATGTCGACATTACAGCCGGTCTATGGGGACAGATCACACCGATGGCCATCGAGTCTACTATAGAGGCGGAGCGGTGCACAGCCATTGATGTGTGAGCGCACTCCGGCGTTGAGATCACGCGATCGGATTCACATAGTTGGCATATGCCTCGGTGGGGTCTAGCTCCACGTAGCCCTCGACGGCCCCGGATGACAGGTGGCTCGCACGTGACTGCCCGAGTATCATTCCCTGGAACTCTGAAAAGAGCTTGATGAAATGCGGGCGGTCACGTGGCTCGACTGCCCAACACAACAACATTGTCGCGTATATGCGAGCATTGGCCATCTGCAGCACCATTACAAACGGTGCGCGTGAGGACAAAGTTAGTTGCAGCGCACAGTAATCTACGCATGCATGCACGCACAAGTACTCAGTCTCGGCATGACTAGGAAGCAGTCACGGCAGGGACACAGTTAAGCACACATTGACTGCACATAGCATCAGTCAGGGAGACCTGTGCCGGATGGATAAAAGAGTCAAGCGTCCATCAATTCAACTGGCACTGGCCAGCGGTGCACGCTTACGTCACGCACCTTGGGCTCGGCGAGACGATCGCCTCTCTCGACCATATCCCAGGCTTCGTTGTTTGTCATTTGCCCATCTGTGCGTGGATGTGTGTGGATGTGTGTACGTGTGTGTGAATGTGTGTGGGCGGGTGTGTAAGTGTGTGTGAAAGGCGATCCAAACGATCGGCATAAGGCAGCTGAATGTAGCGTCAGTTGTGCAGTTGTTGACAGCTGATATGCAACAGTAATGGCGGGATTAAATGCATACTCATAATGATTGAACCGCATATAAGACAAGAGTAATAGTGATTCCGGTGTGCCTTTTGGTGTCTTCATGACAATGTGTTTGTGCAGCCTGTGACACAAATGGCAGGTGTGCCAGCAGTGACAGTCTGCGCAAGATCAATGGATCACGTGCCGGCCGGCGAGATCACTCACATGGCTTATCTCCGAGAGAAAAGACCTCCCAGCATACAACGCCAAACGCCCACACATCCGACGCCGACGTCCACTTTTTGAATTTTATGCCCTCTGGCGCGGTCCACTTCATTGGAATCTTCTGCGACGACCTGTGCAGTGCGTGCAGAAAGCGCGAATGTTTTAAGTTGTTGGGCGTGTTATGAAGGAGTGGGACAGGGCCGTGGGTTGGCTGAATGCCAAGTATTATTATTATAACATGCAATCGGTGCAGGCATCAATTAAAGCCAATGAGGTCAGTGCCGGTCAGGTTGTTGGGCATTGTGGCGGCCGCCACACACACACACACACACACACACACACACACACACACACACACACACACACACACACACACGCAC
>CALSCR010001579.1:0-17941 GCA_943704495.1 Pigoraptor chileana
TGTATGTATGTATGTATGTATGTATGTATGTATGTATGTATGTATGTATGTATGTATGTATGTATGTATGTATGTGTGTGTGTGTGTGTGAGTGTGAGTGTGTGAGTGTGTGGCATGAAACGATTTATATACGTATATACATATATATATATACATGCATACATATAGTACACATGTTGTATGACCGTAGGTACGGCATCGCATTTGCACTGACGATACTCCCTTGCCTTTTGTGACAGGCTGATCGTGATGCTTGGTATAACGTCATTGCGCCGAGGTCTCGCAAGAACGATGAGACACGGCGCGCGCACAAAGAATCGAGGCGAGGGCTCGGTTCTTCTGGAGACGGCGGGACACTGCGGAGTGGCAAGGGGAGGGAGACTGGTCGCGTGAGCAATCTGAGTGACACGGACGATGGAATGAGCGACGACGAGTTTGATGGGCGCTTTGAAATGCCCGTCGACATGGTCGTGTTCAGGTGTGTATGTGTGCGTGTGTGTGTTTGTGTGTGTGTGTGTGTGTGTGTGTGTTTGTGTGTGTGAATGCGTGTCTGCGTGCGTGTCTGTGTCTGTGTGTTTAAGAGTGTGTGTGTGTGCGTGTCTGTGTCTGTGTGTCTGTGTGTTGTCAGCTGCATTGTTTTACTGATTTTCTATGTGTTCTTCCCTGGTCACGTGCAGGGACGATGGCTCTCAGAGTGAAGACGACCTCCTTTCCACTCGGTAAGCGCTTTGTTCCCTCAATGTCTCATCTCTGTGTCTCGGCTTCGTTGTTGTGGTATCTAAAGTGCGCGATACCAACACGCACTGATTTGAATCACATCATCTCCTGTGTGCCAAGTTATTTAACTTTTCCACTCTGTTTGGAGTCCATTGCATCCGACAATTTGTTGACATTCTGTGTTCATCCAACACCCACTCGCACTGTTACAACACCCGCTCGCACGGTTTCAACACCCGCTCGCACTGTTACAATACCCACTCACGCTGTTACTCATCCCACCCGGCAATCGTCCACATTTTAACGCAGAACAAAGTCACAGTCTGTTGCTGGCGAAACAACAGTTTCATTCCAACCCGCAACAGTCGGATCGCTCTCATCAGCAACACCAAGAAACGACTCACTCCCAACAATCGTCCCCCCGGATGGCCCGGACAGCGACGCGAGTGTGGGCGACACATTGAGTCCCGGCAGTCTCCGGGCATCGAACCCGCTGCCTCCGCCTCGCGTGAAGAAGACCAAACCGCGCAATATGAGCATGGGAGCTACACAGCAGCCTGCGACAGACTCGCTGGGGCCTGGTCTTGACCCGCCGTCGTCGCCACGCCGAGGCATGAGGCCGTCCATATCTGACAGCGCACTTTCAGGGTCTGCGTCTGCGTCCGCTGCAAGAGCCGCTGCTGCAAGTACCACTGATGCAAGTACCACTGATGCAGGCACCGCTGGGGTGACCCCGGCATCCACGGCTGCTTTCGATAACACTATTCTGGATGCGATCGATTCGTACGCAACATCATCGACCGAGAATGATGCGAATGACGCTCGTGTTCTGGATTTGTCTCCTGTTAGTGGAAGTGCCGAGAGTGTGTTGCCTGCAGTCCAGACGCACCCCACGGCAACCACAGCAGAAGACACACACATATCCACATCCGCAGCAACAACAATAGCATCAACAGCAATCGGCGGGTCGCGCTCGTCACCTGCCACACCGCGGGTGTCTGGGTCTTCTGTCGCCACGCTTGCCTCACCAATCCCACAGCGGCATCACGTGCCTTCTGAAGGCGAGGAAGATCGAAGTGGAGACGAAAGTGGAGCGCAGTCCTCTGACGTCATTGGCGTGTTTCCGGTAGGCTATGCGGGGACCACGCTGCAGTCACGTGGGGGGTTTGAGCTGAGTGCGCTGAGTACAATGAAGCTGACGCCAGTGTCGCTGGCACGTGACCGCGGAGAGAGCAGGGCGGGAAGGTGAGGGCCGACTTGTTCGTCTGAACTGGCAGTATGGCGGTTGCTGTCGTTGATGCTGATGATGTTGTTATTATTATTATTATTATTGTTGTTGTTGTTGTTGTTGCTGTTGTTTTCGTCGACGCTGTTACCAACTCCGCTCACTGTCTTTCTGTTACTACTACCTCCCCTCTCGGATCAAACAATGATCGACCAATGCAGGTCTGGATCAATTGTCCCCTTCGAGTCGTCGTCGTCGTCGCATCATCCAGGAGGCAACAACAACACGCTTGTTATCCCTCCATTCCACGCAATGCACTCTGATCTCGCACCTCCGTCCAAGCGCCCATACTCTGGCACTCTCGTGCCCCGCCCGCCCGTCAAGCAGGTCGATCGCACTGTCAGCACACGCAACCATCACCATCAACATCAGCACGGCGCATCCCCGCGACCATCGACCGACGCGACCCACACTTCACCTGCAGTGTCACGGGATGCCGCTCTGGCAGCGGCAGCACATCCCACAGAGGGGGATTTGTCCCTCGCATCGCTGATGCAATCGGTGGCGATTGCTGCAACTGCAAGCCTTACAAGTGCATTTGCCATGCCGAATCCTCCCCAGGGTATGTCTACACCCACGTCTGCGTCGACCGCAACAACAGCAGCAGCGGGCGATCCGTCGCATCTGTCGCATCATCCGGGTGCTGTGGAGGGTGCGAATGCACCCTCACACGAGCACAGTGCCTTTGCAGACGCGTTGTAGCGGAAACTACTTGTGTGGCTGATGTTAATATGCACACTTGTGGCATTAAGACATGTATACCACTCGATTAAGTAAAGCGCGCATAAAGTATATGGAAGCAATGGTCGCCTTGTGCATATTTCTTGTAGCTTTCGTTAGTTGTCAGATGCCATTCTTCGTTTTGTTTCTGTTTGTTTGTTTGTTTGCTCTATTCTGTCACGCAGTGCATTGAGTCGGAACTCCACGTCTCGCACTCTCAAACTTCCCTATGTATTTATACATATCCAACAAACACTGTGGAAAAGCACGCAGATCAACAGAGGGAACAATTATCGCACTGAATACGGTGTCGTATACACATTCACTTTTATCAGCCAAGTGCGTCCATACTAAGCTTAGTACTTTATCCCTCACTTATTACACAACAGAAACGTCAGTACAAAAAACAAAACGGATCGTGTGGAATACTATACTAAAAACAATAAACTGTGCGAGGTTCAATTTTTGTGCGAAGTTGCTGTGTCGAGTCACTCGAGTCAATGAAAAAATTTGCGCTTTCTCCGCGCCCCTTTACTGCACGCGCGACACAAACAAGAGACATATACAAACAAACATCGAGATTACACAATCAACAGCACATACACGTACGTCAGGCTTCTTACTTTCAAGAAGAATGGGTTTAGAAAAAAAATTCCAAAAGCAAATTTGCGGGAAATGGGCGTGGGGACAATTGCGGAGAAAAAGCACAAAAAAGAACAACAAATGAGAACAGCGCAGAGAGCAAAACGACGACAAAAACGTTGCACAGTCACGACATATTCTGTGTCGGCAGTGTAACGAGCTCGATTAAAAAATGAGAGAGTAAACAAGAGAGAGAGAAGAAAAAATATAAAAAAGCGTGTTTGATTTTGTTGAAACGGGAGAGGAGAAACAACTCCGTCATCTCGGATGCAAAAAACAATCAGCTTGAACAAGCACACACAGGAATAAAAGGCAAAGCAGGTGATGCACACTCACACCAACAACATAGAAAGCCCACACATACACACACACACACACACATAGAAACGCACGCATTTTGAGCGCTAAAAGATAAAGCATTCGCCCGCAAAGAGCAAAAGGCATTAAGGAAGAGAGGACTCCCAAGTCAATGTGCCAAAAGTGCAAAGACATTTGGCACAGGAAAAGAAAAAGGTGTTGAAAAACAATTACAAAGGGTTTTTTCTGGCGATACATAAGGATGTCCTAGAGACATAGAGAGAAACAAGAGAGAGAGAGGAATGGAGAAGGAAAAAAAGAGAGAGAGACAGATGGACAAGGACAGGAGAAAACGGGGCGTAATGCGGCAGGAGATGCACACCGCACCCAGGCTTGCATATGCACCACTCCGCCGCATTGCCTTCCGTCCCTGGCGCAGCACACTCCTCTCTTATCGTTTGTTATGTCTGCAGCAGTCTCCATCTCCATCTCCACACCGCCCACAACAACAGAACAGGTGCTTAGCGGGTTTTGTTCTCAGAGTCGTCGACGCGGCCCAGCACATCCTCGAGCGATTGGTGCTTGTCGAGGGCAGTGACAACCTCCATGTCCTGCGGCAGCACAGACTTCCTGCGCAGGCGAGGATTGAACTTGGAGGGATCCACATTCGCAGCGAATTTCGGCTGTTTTTTTTTGTTGGTTGGTTTCGAGCGTTTTCAATTTCAAAGTGCGTTTGGAAAACAAAGAATGTAATGTTAGTATTGTGTGCGCTACTTACGATACAAAGAGGGTTACAAATGCAGAGCAAAAATGAGCACGCACACGCACACGCACACACACGCACACGCAAACAAACAACCACACACCCACATACAGGGAGGTGACACACACGCCCACACCCACACCACAAACTACACAAACACAGGCAGACAGACAGACTACCCACGTCAATGTTCTTGATGCTGTCCATGTCGCCCTCAATCACGGAGTCATGACGGTTGGCCTTGGCTTCCACCTTCTGCCCATCCGCACTCTGCTGCACAACAAAAAATCAAGACAAGAACAAAAGGGAGATCGAAAAAAGAGGCATGTTAATACGCTACAAATATATATGTGTGTGTGCATGTGTAGGAGAGGGAGAAGGGGGGGGGGAAAGATCCAGACCGAGAAAGTAAACACACACACAACACAAAACACTACAACGATCATCATCACAGCAACGACAACGACAGAAGTACAACAACCCACCACTACGCCCCCGGCACCAGTAAAAAGACCGTTGCCAAGACCACCGACGCTGGGGTTCTTTCGAGCGAGTTCCTCAATGCGCGTCCACAGCTCCTCACGCTCACGCAGCCTCTTCTTCTCCCTGCGCCGAGATAGATGGATGACAGCAAAAGAAATACGTATGCGCGCGTGTGTGTGCAGGAAGATTAAGAAAAAGGAAGAAATGGGTATAAGAAAAGGAATAAATGTAGGTTTTCAAGTCCGCTTCTTAGGCACTTCGAACAGCAATGCCCCAGGACTCAATCGCACGCACGCATACACCCATACAAAATACAACAACCGCAATAGACACAACAAAGAAGAGAGGGACAGGGCAATCAACAACAACAAAAAACACTCAATTTCACACTAAGAACAAAGGGAGAGAGACATGTGTTTCCCACGCACTTTTGCCGTTCGGCCTTGTACTTGTGCGTGCACTCGTCAAATAGCTTGGGATTCATGTCCATAAACATCTTAAGAGCGTTGTAAACAAGGCCGTGGATAGTCCTGTTGGGGTATTGTTGCATGCATAGTTTTAATAAGGGGTTAAAAAAATGTCACATGTAAATTTTCAAACAAAAAGTGCGCGTCAACTCAGTGCCATCGACAACTGCGAAAGCTTCTTGGGAGACATGCGATAAAGGGGAAAGGAAAGAGATCCATATCTCTCACACACACACACACACACAACACGCACAATACACACAACATACAGGAGGCACGCACCTGTTCCAATGCGACTTTGAGTTGCGGTAGAGCGACGGGAACATGATGGGGAGAATCACAGAGCCGTTTTCGCTGACAAGGCTCATAATGTACTCGTTGTTCCAGTAGTACAGCGCACGCTCGGCAACCTGCACAATAGCAGCAGCGGCATCGACAATGGGGTGGGATGTGGGATGTGGGATGTGTAATTAATGCGATCCATGCGATTAGTTCGCGGATGATTTTTGTGTTGTTTGCCATTTCAATTAAAAGAAAGAAAGAAAGAACACAGACCAAACAAAAATAAACAGCACAACACCACCATGCGAGCACAAGTATGACCCAAAACTTAAGGTGACCAAAGTTCGGGGTATTCTGCACATTTACCGCGTATTGAGGACTACAAAGATGATAACAAAGCGGTTGACGGCGAGGCAACACCAAGGAAACAAACATAAGCACAATGGCCTGTGTGTTAGATTAACAATAAAGAGCAAGAAATGCAAACAACAATCTTGCAATAACCTAACGCTAACCGATAACTCACCTGAAAGTGTGGGCTTGACACGCACTTTGCGAGCTGGTGGAAGAGGAGCTCCATCACCTTTTGGAATTCAGACGGCTCAATGACGTCGAGTATCTCCTCAATCTCGTTCAAGAACATCACTTCCTTGGGCGAGTTGGTCTTGGGCCAGTATTTGAGCAGGCCCTTGATCACCTGTGCGTGTGTGTGTGTGTGTATGATGTATGCATGTATACATATGTGTATACGTGTATGCGTAAGTATGTTGTCAGAAACCTCCCATAAACAGTCTTGAATCACTACAGCAAGTGTGTGCTCCATGATCCTGTACTATAGCCCTACTCTTCCACCAGCATCAAATCCGCCGCAATTAACCATAAACAAGCACCCAAAAAAAAAAGGCGCAACAGAAAACAAGCACAGTGGCAATAGCACCCACCGGTTCTGTCAGGGATGGATCCTTCTCCAAAAACTGGACGACGCAGTAGGCGAGCTGCGGGTGGTAGAGGGTGAGCGGCCGCACTTTGTGGAGAGGAATGAGGACGCGCGTGAGAAACACCTTGTGCTCCTCCTTCAGTGGGAGCGCGAATCCGTTGATAATGCTGCAAAGTGTGCGTGTGCGTATGTGTGGACCATTATTTAGCAAAACTGCAATGTGTACACAACAATGATCAAAGGACAAACACTTCACAACGACTACTCGTGATTGCACTTCAGTCAAACAGAGATATATTGTAACAAACAAAACACATTGCTCGCCGACATTTACACACAACCAAAAAAACACACACACACACACACACACACACACACCTTCCGAGAATTTCGAGGAGCTCGGCAATGCCGTTGTGGTGCTCAGACTCGTAAATAAACTGGAAGAAAATGTTGTTGATGGACCGCCGGATAAACGCCCGCAGCGTGAGAAACTTGCCGTAGATGCGGTGGAGAGTCGTCTTCAAAAAATCGCGCTCTCGGGGATCTTCACTGTCAAACAACTCGAGAAGCTAAAGTGGTGTTGAACGATAACAAGGGGTTAGAAACATGTGGGCGAGATCGCATATTGGTTTCAAACACACACACACACACACACACACACACACACACACACACACACACACACACACACAGACGTCCGATGTTATAACTTAATGGTAAAAACACACACAAACCAACACACATACACAGACGTCCGATGTTATGGCAATAAGCACACACACACATACACAAACGTTCGATGTTACTACAGATATGGCCGTAAAACACATACAAACACACACACACACACACACAATGACGTCCGATACTACGCCCACACATTTCTTTGCAATAAACCCACATTGAGAACAAAGTTCTGGTCAATATTCTTCTTTGCAATGTTTGGCTGGAAGTCAGAGCTCTCGAGGAACCGCAGAAAGTATTCGTACACAATCTGCAGGTGGGGCCATGCCGCCTCAAGAACGGGCTCGTCCTCCTCGGGATCATACGCATCGCCCGTCGGATTCGATGACGGCGGAAGCGTTCGGAAAAGATTGGACGCAAACTAAACCAGATTGTTTTTTTTGTTTTGGAAGAGGAGAAGGGGGGGGGGGGGAGAGAAACATCATGAATAAACAAAACAAAACAAAAACAAAAGGCCAATAAATTATCCACACTCTCTCCCCATTCCACAAAGTCAAGGGATAGCAACAAGACAGCACACGGAAGCAAATGAGCAAATACAAAAGAGTGCATACAAATCGGAAGGATAAACAATCAAACAAGCCTTACGACAGAAACGAGAGAGGCAACTAACACAAAACACAGATAGAACAAAGAAAAAGAAAGGAGAAAGAACGAGGCATACCATGTTCACGGCCTCGGGATAGATGCGCTCCGTAATAACATTCCTGTTGTTCGTGATGAATTCAACAAGGTCGTTGAGTGTAGCGCGCTTGATCTCCTTTCCCTTGAGATCCGAAAGTGCGTCGGTAAAGTCGAAGATGACGCAGCACTGCTGCAGCTTCTTGCAAAAGAGCTCCTCGCGCTCATGGGGAGGAACATCTGATCCACAGATTGCGGCACACCGGGACAAATTGTGACAGAGGAGAGAGGGGGGGAGAGGAGGGAGAGCAACTTTCAGTGCTCAAGACGCCCCTGATAAAAAAAACTAGGAGACGCATATATATATATAATATATATATATTATATATATGTATATATGGTGCCACTGCCAAGTCCTCCACACAAACCCACAAGTGAGCGCGACACGCAATGCGCGCGTGTGATTGTTTGAATGAATTGAATGGTCAATTTCAATTCGCCACATTACACACACACACACAAAAAAAACGCCTCACTCATTTCATGTCTGTGCGATGGGGAACATTACACAATAAAGAAACAAAATAAAGAACACAGGACGGGGAAAACTGCCAAATAGGCCCAAGAATGTACGATTCCATACCCATGGACTCCACATAGAGACACACTAACAGAGTGAGTGGGTCAGATCAGATGAACCCATATTCAAGTGCATCACTAATCCTCCACCTGCGCACCAGTACACATAAATAAAGACGAACAAGGAAGCGATAGACAGACACCGTATTGAACCACAAGAGTAAAACAAACAAATCACACGTGCGTTCTTACACACCCTTGAAAGATGCGAGCTTCTGAATTTCGACTTTTTGCGACACGCGAAAGCGAGAAGAGTGCTGTCGCTTTTGGGGCGTCCGATTGAGGGGGAGATCTGCCTTTTGTTTCTTGAATTTGTCAATGGCACCGACCTTGGGTGGCTCATTGGGCGAGTGATGCCTCTGGGGGGATCCCTTTCGCGGCTGTGTGTTTGTGCACAATGATGAGTATATATATTGATGATGAGATGGATGATGAAGAAGCACGAGGCGGGGATGGTGGAAGCAATAATGAGAAAAGAAAAGAAAGAAGAAGAACAAACATATGAAATAACACGTGCGGATGCCATGACAAACAGAACACGCAACACACACACACACACACACACACCACACCACACCATACACACCTCGTCCATGGCTGCGAGGGTCGCTATGGCTGGCGCAACGGCCGAGAGTGGTTTCCCCTGCCGCTGAGGATCCTCCGTGTAGGTCACGTGCGAGTCGGGTACAGCTGGGCGCAGGGATGCAGACTCCTCGACCGGCGAGTTTGGGTCAGATGACGACCCGCTTCCGTTGCCACTGCTACCGTCAAGGGACGATCCACCCGTTGCAACCTCTGGCTTCTTTTTCTTGTCTTTCTTTATACTCTTCTTAAGCTGCAAGGTTGGTTTGGTATGGGGGTTTTTTTTCCGTTTTTGTTTTGTTGTTTTCGCGTTTTCCCGGGTGATTCAAATAGGGAGAAAGCATGAGTTTGATGAGGAAAGACATGAGTGAGCGATCGAGTCTGTGTGCGGGTGTGTGGATGTCTATTCTCTCCCCCCTTCAGATGTCATTGTCCCCCGATTAGCATCTCATCAAACGTGAATTACAAATAGTCATCAATTACAAATAGTCATCAACGGAGGTAACACAGGAAGTATGACAGCGCAGACGGTCAACTTCAGCCCCCACGCCTTCGCCACGCCCCGTTTGTGCAGGGCACAGGGCACAAACGGACAGTTTTTCTACTCAAAGAGCTGCAGATTGCATATGCTCTTTCGCACAACAGATAAAATAAAACACCAAACCACGACAAGACAAACCTCAGGATCACAGAAAGACAATTCAGAGCGGTTATGCAATGGCCTGAATAGAGTTCCCACCTTTCCAAGCCTCGAAGTGACCGCCTTCATAATGCGCTTCGCCTCAGATCATTCGCACATGGCACAACAGCGAATGAAAAGAATGTGCGGTAGTTTGGATTGATGTCGATTAGGCCCGTGGGGTTGGCACACGGCGACCGAAAACAAAACAGATCAGAATTTCAAGTTCCTTATCCCTCTCGCACCGAAAAGCCAAAGCTAACGTCTGTTTACGCTCGTACTAATGCTGGTGAAATGTAATCGTGCCGAAAAAGCCACCAGGAAAACAATCGAATGGTTGGTTGCAACGCTTGATTGACAATGCTTTAACAACGCGGCGACCCTCGCAAAGCGTTGTGGGTCATACAACGGAAGCGAATATCACAGCGCCCGAATCGACCCAACAGCATGATCACTGTGCATGAATTTGGGATACTATGCACAGTGCGTACTCGTTATAGTGGTCCTACTCTCTCGGCGTGCATGCAACCACTCATGCAGACACGCACACGCCACCGAGTGAGGCGCAGACACCACACAACAGAGACTCAAACACACACATACACGGACACACGCAAACACACACACACACACACACACACACAACATGCCACGCAGTCAAAGTGTGTGTGTGTGTGCAGTTGGATTGAAAGATGCCAAAAGGAAAAGGGGCTGTGCATGCATCCCCTCACACCTCGAAACAACAACAAAGAGAGAGAAAGAGAGGACCACACGCGATAAGGCGCCTTATGTTGGGACCCAGGACTGCCACCCCGTAATAAACGGAAATTCCCATCATTCAATCCCCCGCTTGTGTATTAGATCTGTATTGTACATCTGTTTATTTGCGTTCATTTTGAAATTTGGTAAATAAAGCACTCACTAAGGGCATGCTCACCGCAACCAATTATATTGAGCGAGCCCACGTTGCCAGCCCTAAAAGCAGGGTCCATGTCAGATTAAACCGCCTCGAGCGGTTCCCCTGGTCCAAAGCAATGCGGGTTTTGTGTAAAGGGAGCCCCAATTAATAAAATTAAATCTGATACAACTTCCATACTGTGAATAAATAACGCCGATCGGCCTCGCCTGGTTGCTAAGTGGTGGACAAGGGCCGCCCCGGATGATGGCACGTGACCGAAGCTGGTGGCCGACGAAAAAGGCGCTCTTCTGTGCCGTTTTGAATTTCGATTTCAACGAGACGTTTGCGTGATGATGCCAAAGCGATTTCGAAATAAAACCATGGGTGAATCTGGAAGAGACGCGCTTCAGAACATAACTGTGAAGCCACGTGTGTCTATGCTAGTGGGCGGTTAATTACACGAACAATTAGTCACTCAATGGTGCACCATCTCATCCTAGCTAGTTAGAAGGGCAGATAAAGTGCTTCCAATCAATACAATTTCAGTCGTAACTTAAATTTTTGAATCGAAAGAGCAGCAGATGAGCACTGTTTAGTTACGCTTTGCCTTTTGGCTATTGAATGCAACTGCGTTCACAGCGGCACTAAGGCGGCCCCAACAGTGGAGGACGGCAAGGGACGGCACGATAATCCACACGCCATTGGGAATAATATAAAGCTTTACGAGATCGGAAGTGTTGTTGTGGCGAGTGTTCTCGAACGATGCGCAGGCATCAGAGAGAAAGTAGATTACAGTCTTGGAGAGCGTCATGAGCGATGCCGCAAAGATCCAGACAAGTGCGGACGGCCGCCCCTTCCGTGAGAGATGGCAGCCGATAAAGCCCATAGTAATTTCCAACAGGTTGACTATCGACTGTGCAACGACAAAGCCGCTGTCCATGTCGCCGTAGAGCTTATCAATCGTAATGTACAACTTGTAGGGTTCGAAAATCCTGCCATAATTGTCAGCTGCAAGCAAACACGGGAACAACAAACGTTATTAATGAGCGTGTCCACGAATTGCATCTGTTGTTCAAAAAACAGGGATGAGCTGCATATCAGGCTATTTGGAGACGAAAAGGTGGGGTGACGGGAACAGATAACAGCATTGAATCACATTTGCATCAGATGAAATTTTCCTCACACAATAATGATCTCACAGGAGATGCCAAACACAAAGATGAAAGACACCGCGGTATGCCTCCGCACCTGCCAACGAAGCTGGTCGGGTGAGAACAAAGCAGGAGTCCCAGAGCACAACGAGCCCCGCAAACTGGATCCACCCCGCAAGCCACGAGGGAAGTACTCCCTTTCTCCCAGCTGAGCTCATGATTGTTTGATCAAATGGAACGTATCGGTAATGCAACTCGCTTTCTAAGTTGTCGCACACAACAGTGTGTATATCTTGTACAAGCGAAGTTACTGACGCGCCAAAAAGATATGCCGAGGATGTGCACTCGCCGGTCGTCCGCTCGTCTTTACTCTCCGATGGCTGTCCAAAACTGAGTGCGGTCGAAAACCGTGAATTGAGTGAATGAATGAATGAATTGTGACTACAGCTCCAGAGTGTCGCAAAGCAACCAGTCGTCACACAACAAGACCAATGCCGTTGTTGATTGGTGGAGTGAGGTGCTGATTGTGCAACAATCGAACACACAGATTAGGAACTAATCTGGAGTGAGGTGAAGTCTGCCTGCGTGCACGTGATTGGACGGCAGCTTCATGCGACTGACGGCTGTCCACACATACACACACACATAGACACACTCGCTTTTTATTTTGGGGGAATGGATTCAGTACATATTCCATACACAGACAGCATTTTATTTTTGTGGGGACCGGTCAATCGGAGTCTGAGTCACCTTGCACGTGACCGCCTGAAACACGCAGTCCTCCAACACTGAAACGCATTGACAAACGGCGCCGATTATCCTTCCAATCCACTGCGGTGCACAGACGTATACACTCACTCTTTCTGTTTCTCTCGAAAAGGAATAAGTGTTTGAGAGCTGGTGTCTTTGGTTTTTTTATATTATGCACGCCTTGTGACTTGAATCAGTGACGTTCGTGAAACTTGGTTCGAGGTTGTCACATTTTCTCAGTACAAAGATCTCCTGCGATCTTTCAAAATGGCGTCCACAGGACTCGAGGCTGGCGTGCGCGCCTTGCACTTGGAGACAGGTTGGCCGCTGGGGATCTATTGGCGTGATGGGTTGTGTGTCACACGTTGGGAACGCGCACAATTCTTAAAATTCTGCTCACACTGCCGAGGCCTCTCGTTTGATTGCCCACTCGACACGCATCAACAATATTATTAAGATCTGGAGAAGGAGATCCGGTCTGTCCTGCGCAACAAGCTGATGTTTATCGACGGCGCCATGGGCACGATGATCCAGACATACCGGCTGCAAGAGGAGGACTTTCGCGGGGAAGAGTTCAAGTGGGTATATTGGGGGTGATGGGACAGCGTGTATATTGTGGCCCATGGATGTACCACCCAAAGGGAATAGCGTGGAAATGTGCCGCAGTGTAGTCGTTTATGAATTTCCAGGTGGATGAACTAGCTGTTAGAGAATAATGTGTGTACATGGCTATATCATTGACAATAGTTGTGCATTGAGGTAGAGAAGCTGCTTATGTGGTAATGAAACTGAGCAAGCATGCGTGTGCATGCATCAACTTGATTGATTAGAGAGTACTGCCACATGGGCAGCAGTGGAGGGGTGCTTGCATTGCGAATTTAGCCAGTGGTTAATCCCTTTTTCTCTGGTTTTCTCGCTGCGGTGGCTATTTTCCACAGAAACCACGAAAAGAATCTCAAGGGCAACAACGACCTGCTATGTCTCACGCGCCCGGAGATCATTTACGAAATCCACAAGCAGTACTTTGAAGCCGGCGCTGACTTTGTCGAGACAAACACTTTCAGTTCCACAACGATTGCACAGGCAGACTATGCTCTGGAGCATTTGGTGCGTGAATGTGTGTGGGTTGTGTTCTTGTGCCTGTGCCTTTACCTGTGTGCATGTATGTGTATCTTGTGTTGTGTCTATTTTCTCGTGTGCATCTACCTGTGTGTGTAGCGTTTGTGTTGTGTCATGGGGTTTGTTGTGGGGTGTCTGTGTTTTGTTGTGCGTTGTGTGTATGTGAACTGAACGCGACAACACATTACTCGCACTCCCTCATTTCCTCCAGGCCTATCGGCTGAACGTGGAGGCCGCCAAGATAGCGAAGCGGGCTGCCACTGACGTTATGGCTGCGTCAGGGGGATCTCGCAAGTGCTATGTGGCGGGTGCAATTGGACCGACTAATCGCACGCTCTCGATTTCGCCCTCGGTTGAAAAGCCCGACTATCGCAATGTCACGTGGGATGAGCTTGTGGTTGCATACAAGGAGCAGGCGGCGGGTGCGTGCGTGCATCACTCAAACACACACACACGCACACACCGCACACGACATTATGCTGATATATGCGCAAACATCTCTCTTTCTCCGCTTTGTGGAGTTTTTGACATCACTGACGTGCATTACAACACGTCTACAATACGTCTCTTGTGCAGGCCTGCTGGCGGGCGGTGCGGATGTTCTCCTTGTCGAGACCATCTTTGACACACTCAACGCAAAGGCAGCGCTGTTTGCGCTCGATCTTCTTTTCGAAGAAATGGGATCGCGTGTCCCGCTGTTCATCTCGGGCACAATTGTCGATAAGAGCGGCCGCACTCTCTCTGGGCAGACGGGAGAGGCGTTTGTCATTAGTGTGTCACACGCTCGTCCGATTGCAATTGGCCTCAACTGTGCTCTTGGCGCCGCCGAAATGCGACCGTTCATCGAGGCAATTGGCAAGGCAACAGATGCATTTATCATTTGCTATCCGAACGCCGGTCTCCCAAACACTTTTGGCGGGTATGATGAGTCGCCAGAGATGTTTGGGGAGAGCATGCGTGAGTTTGCGCGTGACGGTCTTGTGAATCTCATCGGAGGTTGCTGCGGAACGACGCCCAAGCATATTGCTGCGATTGTGAAGGCAGTGGAAAAGATCACTCCCCGCGTCCCCCCGGAGCACGTTGCACCAAACTCAATGCGCTTGTCGGGTGTGTATTTTGTGCCTTGCGTTGTGTTTGCGTGCGTGCGTGCCTGTGCGTTGTGTCTGCATGCAAGAAGTATTGCCTTCGGGGATGGCAAGAGGGAAATTTGTGTTGTCGTGTCTTGTATCGCTTGTTGTGGTTTGTTTATTTCCTTGCTATTGTCCTTCGTTGCAAAGAGCACATTCCGTTCTTCCATCACACCCCATGAGTATGCTGATGCGCTTACATCTCACATTGATTTGCGGGAACATTTGCGGTTGTGTGTGGGTATGCGTGTGCGTGTGTGTATGTTTGTATGTGCTGCGTGCAGGCCTTGAGCCGTTCATCATCAGCTCTGTCACCAACTTTGTGAATATCGGCGAGCGCTGCAATGTTGCGGGCTCCCGCCGCTTTGCGAAGCTCATTGTCAACGGAGACTACGAGGTTTGTCGACTGATTCACGGGCACGTGAACACCTACATCCCCCCCCCCGCCCCCAATATGTAGAGTCCATAGACACAATGCCTTTGCCATTGACTTGAATCACACACACCTCTCGTTTTTTTCTCTCTCTTTCTCTCTTTCTCGCTCTATGCAGGAGGCGCTGACAGTTGCGAAGCAACAGGTTGAGCTGGGTGCGCAGGTGCTTGACCTCAACTTTGACGAGGGTATGCTCGACTCAAAATTCGCCATGACTAAATTCGTCAATCTCATTGCATCAGAGCCCGAAATCGCGAGGGTACGTTGCTATTCGCCTGATAACTGCTGCGTTTTTAACGTCTCTCTTTCTTTTCCTTTTGTGCACTTTATAACTTAATGGACTCTGTTGCTTGTGCTTGTTCTGTGTCTGTCCCATTTAGTGTGTCCACCGGCAATGAACCTGCGGCATGGACTTGAATTCTGTGTCGTGGCTGATACCTTGGCCAGCTATTGAAGATTTGAGGGATTTACGTTCTCGTCTTTTATGCTCTCAAAACACACGCTACACCAATGCGTACACTCACATCCATGCGGCTGCACACCCACACCCGCGCTCTCTCTCACTCTTTCATACTCTTTCTCTCTTTCTGTCGTGGAGGTTTTTTGGAGTCGATGAGCATATCTAAGGTGTTTTGAGTACAGAAAGTCTCTCTTGTAGAGCAGATGAGCAGAGCGCCTAAGTCACTGACATGAACTCTACAATCTCTCTCTGTCTCTCTCTGTCTCTCTTTCTCTCTCTCGCTCTCTCTTGCAGGTGCCTCTCTGCATCGATTCGAGCAACTTTGCGGTCATTGAGGCCGGGCTGAAGTGCGCACAGGGACGCTGCATTGTGAACAGCATCTCTCTCAAGGAGGGCGAGAAGGACTTTATTGCAAAGGCAAAGCTCATCCGCCGATACGGTGTGTGCATTTGCATCTGCATTTTGGTGTTGTTACTGCTGAGTCTGGTCTTACCGTTTAGCTAATATGCTTGTGCATGCCTGAGAGTGTTGGGTTGATGACCATTGGATACTAAACATACACATACACACACACACACGCACGCACACACAACACACACAACACACACATGCACACACGCGCACACACACACAACACACACAACACACATGCACGCACGCACAGGTGCCGCCGTCATCGCGATGGCCTTCGACGAGGAAGGTCAAGCCGCGGATGAAGATCGCAAGGTGGGGAATGGGGCGATGTGTGATGTGTGTGTGCGTGCATACGTTGTGTGCTTAGGCAGCAGCAGAAATGATATCGATGTTCGTTGTTACTCTTCTGTCCCCCGTTTTGTGCGTGTGGCCAGAAGAAAGCGCGGGTGGAAATGAAGGGGAATGTGTTTCGTGTGATGATGTGGTGCTTCTTGCGTGCGTGTGTGCATGTGGTTTCATGTGACCACAATTGGGAACAAACTGGTGCACTCCGTCTGTACCTCCGTCTCTGTTTATTCAACCCATCGCGCTTGTGACTATTTAACAAGACTATGTTTGCTCTTCTCGTCTGCTGATATGTATATAATACTGCTCCTCACCCTAATTGGTTTTTTTTTTCGTGTGTATCTCTTCTTCTTTCGTAACGCAGGTTGAGATCTGCGCTCGCGAATTCAAGATCCTGACAGAGATCGTCGGGTTCAATCCGTCTGACGTTATTTTCGATCCCAACATTCTCACAATTGCAACGGGCATGGAGGAGCACAGTGGATATGGAGTGGCCTTCATCAACGCTACCCGCAGGATCAAGGAGGTGGGGAGGTTCTATCCATTGTGTCATTGTGTTTACTCCGTTCTTTTTCGTGTTTTATTCTTTCTTTTTTGTGTTTTATTTGCAATGCGGATGAAATTGTTTCTGTATGCGTCCGTCACAGGACAGCTTTACTAAACTGGTGTCCTGGTAACTGCGGTAACCGCACAGGCGTGCCCCGGATGCCGCATCAGCGGAGGCGTGAGCAATCTTTCGTTTTCGTTCCGTGGTATGGAAACAATACGCGAGGCAATGCACTCTGTCTTCCTCTACCACGCCATCAAGTGGGTCAGATGTCACAGTGTGCACTCTCCCGAAATCCGGGGTGTGCTTTGTGTGTTTCGGTTTTTTTTGTTTATTTCCTTTCGGTTTGGCATTGTGAATATATATTGTCTACTATGTTGTCTGTGTGGTGTGTGTTAATATGTTGTCAGGTGTGATGTATATATTGCTACTCCGCGGCTGTCGTCACATCGTGCAATTCCTTCGTCCCGGCAAACTGCTGTTGTCATTTGGACGTGTACATTGGCCCACATTTGCTCATTTACATTTGCGCATCACCGTCGTCATTTGAGTCAAGGCTTATCTGCGGCGATGTTGTTGACTGAAGCGGCCTTGTGTGTGCGACATCCTGTGCTTTTTGTCCATTTCTTTTCGTTCAATCCAGAATAGTCCTCTTGTTGCAATCGCAAGAAGCACGATGCCCCATTTTAATCCTTATCGCTTTAATATGCGTTGTTCTACTGGGCGACTCATATTGACTGGCGCATTTGCATCGTGCATTCCTCCACACACACACACACACACACACACACACACACACACACACACACACACACACACACACACACACACACACACAC
>CALSCR010001580.1:0-59849 GCA_943704495.1 Pigoraptor chileana
ACACACACACACACACACACACACACACACACACACACACACACACACACACACCACACACACACACACACACACACACCACACACACGCTCCCAATGATACCAGCAACGAACAATAGATTCAGTTTAGAAGAGAGATGGTGTGATGTATCTCGTTTGGTTGACTATTTGAACTTTAACCGCTTTTTTCGATCCTACCCCTGAAAGTTGAGAATGTCCGATACTACAAAGCAGGCAGACGAGCTGCACGAAAAGGGGCAGTACAAGCAGACCTTTGATCTCCTCAAGGTGTGCATTGCATGCCGCAGCTTCCACAGATCTATCTCACTTTAGCTCTTCATTGCGCGCGCTGCATGTGCTAGACACTACTGCAATATTTATCCTCATGCCATCACTCGATTCTGATGATCGCCCCATGCAACCAAACAGGACGCCCTTGAGAAGGAGCCTAAGAATGCCGATCTCCTGTGGCGCCTTGCCCGAGCCCACTACAACCTAGGGGAAGGTATGCATGCTCGTGCCTTCAGTGCCTTTCTATGGCCTTTCTATGGCCTCCATTTCATTGACAATACTGCGCATGCACCACGTGCGTGCGTCCCTATGCGGGCATGCGCGTGATCACACCTGTAAATGTGTCGCATCGTAAAGAGGCGTATTATATTCCCCTCGAGTACGCTCAATGGCTGATTGTGCCGCTGTGTCTTGTCCAATTGCCAAATAGAAAGCACCGACAAGACCGCAAAAGAGAAGCACATCCGCGACGGCCTAGAGCTTGCATCGCAGGCACTCGCCATTTCCGCTGATAACTTTGCGTGCCACAAGTGGTATGGGGTGCTCCTCAGCGGTCTGGTGGGTCTCTTACGATCAAAGTGTTATATATATATATATATAGTGCCCTGCTTGCTATGCTTTATTCGCGCGCACGGGCACTACGACGGCCTCGGGATGTGCGTTTGTTGAAGTTGTCATGTTTTTGCAGTGCTGTGGGGCACGTTGTTGTGACTTGGGCATTGAGGGCGTCGTCCAGTCAATTCTGCATTGCCTTTATTGTGCGTTCGACCCTGTTGTGGGTGTGTTCGGCATTGCATTGTGTTTGTCTGTCATTTAGACACCCCCCCCCCCCCACGGGATGCTGATGTAATGCGAATGCGGATTGTTCACAGGGCGACTTTATCAGCACAAAAGAGAAGATTCAGAATGCCTTCAAGATACGCGAACACATTGAGCAGGCCATCAAGCTTAACGGCAAGGACGCGACATCGCACCACATTCTGGGCAAGTGGTGCCTGGGCGTGGCAAACATCGGCTGGATGGAGCGGAAGCTGGCTGCCACGCTCTTTGGCTCTCCTCCAGAGGCAACACTCGACGACGCACTCAAACACCTCCTCGATGTGCGTTTATCTCACTTTGGCGTAATGTCCACCTCCGATTTCTGTTTGCCGTTGTTGTCGCGCCTTCCTTGCATGTCACTTGTAACTTTAGCTGTTGGTGGGGACTGTGCTCTGAGAGCCTTGCTGACCGCACGACGCTTAGTCTTGCGCGTTCTGACCCACCTTCAATCAATCTCCTTTGGTTGTTGCTGCACTCTACCTCCACTGCACTGCCGATGCTTCGCAGGCGTCGGCGATCGACCCCACTTTCAAGCGAAACATGGTGACCGTGGCGGATGTGTATCTCCAGCAGAAAAAGTACGCCGAGGCAAAGGAGTGGTACAACAAGGCACTCGCTGTCGCAAGCGTCGACAAGGCGGAGGAAGCGTTGGACGTGCACTCTAAGAATGCCCTCAAGAAGCTCTGATAGTAAAGTCAGCACGAATTTTACAGACATATCACGTTTGAAATCGATGGGAAAGGAACTGCGGTGACGCAACGCAACGCGCAACATTATGACGCTGCAAACGAAAAACAATCCAAATAATAGACAGATACACAGACAGTAGGCGACGCTAACATACGCAGGCAACGCCGCCATCGGTAACAGGACGACACCGATTGCTTAGGCGGAAAGCAGCATTGCAACACCCGCGAGAGTCCACTTTGACGGCGGCTCCTTTGTCCTCAGGTTGAAGCTCCACACATATGTGTTTCCCCGGTCCCTCGTGCGGTACACTGGGCAGCGATACATGCCACGCGACGCCGCAGCATCGCCCCTGTCGCCAGCTTGTGCGGGAATTGCGCGCACACACATGACGGGCAGCCGCGGGTGCAGCTCCTTGAGGGCGCCGTCCTGCAGCACGCCGAGCGCAGAGTCCCACCGCGCGCCCTCGAGACACATGCCCCACAGCATCGCGCCGTCGCGGGGGGTGTCGTCCACAGTGTCACGGTCCTTTCGGGTCACCTCACACTGCAGCGTAAGCTGAATGGACGAAACAGCGGGGAGAGAGAGAGAGAGAGCGAGAAGATGTAGGATTCAAGTCAGTGTCTTAGGGGCTGTACCCATGGCCTCCACACGAAATAGAGGGAGAGAGTGTGAGACCTTCAGTACTCAAAAACGCCTTAGACATAATCCCACCGCCAAACAGTGACAGACTGAGCGATATGCCCATGGACTCCACAACAGAGAAAGTGAGAGAGAAAGAGAGATAAAGCGAGAGAGAGACAGACAGAGAAATAGAAAAGCATGCGGAGATTCAGTGCTGCACAGGGCATTGAACGGTGCAGAAACCATGAAACGATCACCATTAGACACTGAGAGCACAAGCGCACCTTATCCAGCGCCCAGTCGTTCTTGCGCGCGGCAACCTGCATCACAGCCGTGAGGAAGGCCTGCGGATTGAAAAGGCCCGGCAGCCACACAACAACGGGCAGACTGAACGTCGATATCCACGACTCCAGCTCACGTGCGCGCAGGAGGAGATCGTCCACCCACGGCCCAAGGCTCTTGAGAGAGGGATACGCGAGCGCCGACCACGACCGCGGGACGGCGTCGAGGAAGAGGTCTCGCATAAGACTGTCCATGACATCGCTGATGGCAAGGTCACCCTGGATGCAGAGATTCACAAATGAGCGCGGAATGTCAGAAGCAGCACGTGACGATGATGCAGAGACACAAAACACCCGAGAGAGAGGAAAACCAAACACAAAATGTACGCGAGTGACCGCGAACAAGGCGAGTGCATCAGCATGCCCTTCGTCATTGGGAAATTATCACAAAGCGTCGCAAACAGCCAGTCTGTCGCACCTTGAGGCCGAGTTCGAGCTGCACCAGGGAACGCTTCATCTCCGTCACGAGGCGATTCATGAGCGCGCATTCTTGCAATGCAACGCTGACATAGGGATTGCGGTCCACAACGCGCTGAAGCAGCTCATCGATGGGATACACGTCGGGCAGTCGGTCCAGTATGTCGTCGAGCACCGCCTTGACCTTGTGCTCCATAGCAACGCCGGCGCCGGACCCACGCACGAGGGGCTGCAGCTCGAGGATACTGCGGAAGAGCGCGTCGGTGCGCGCCATGAACACGCCAATCTCCGCATTCGGGTGCATACCGTACAGAAAGGGGCTCTCTGCGGGCATGCCCTCGGCGTGGCGACGGTGTGATGCAAGGTCGCCCACCGGAGGAAGAGAGAAGCCCGGCGCCAACTCGCTGCGGCCGTCAAGGATTTCGGGGCGGAACAGGACATCGAGGTATGTCGAGCAGAGGCGACGGTCCCACGTGTCAGTCACGTGACCACCGTACATGATTTCGCCAACAATGTAGCGCAGGTCTGTCCAGGGCACGGCCGCCTGGTCCTCGAGGTGGTTCAGCAGCACGTCGCGGCAGATCTTGAGATCGCCAATGCCGAAAGGATACGCACGGCTCCATCCCTGCGGTCCAAAGCGCCGCCGCTCGACCACGACAGCGTGAAAGTAGCACAGGGAGAAGAGGAGGCCCTTGTACGCCTCCTCGTTGGTGCACTGCTCGTATGCCTCCGTGGTGAACGTGTCGAGTGCCTGCAGCAGGTTGGCGCGCAGCCCCATCGGCGGCTCGTTCGTGACCTTGACGCTGGCCTCGAGCAGGCTCGCGGGGACCGCCAGCGATCCGTTGCCATGCAACACCTCCGCCGTGAGAAATATGCGCGCATCCGGGTGGACGCCCTCGTCTGCAAAGTCCTCGATCAATCGCTCGAGGCGCGGGAGCCACCGCTGCACGAGGTGGATGTTCTGGAGCAGCACCCACCCGCCGCTCTCCCGGCACTCGCGCAGCCGCATCTCCGCCAGAGGCTCCTGGCCCTGCCCAAGCGACACCATCGCCAGTGACGTTGGTCCCCCACTCGACGCCGCCAGTTCCTCGACGTCCTTAACGGGATCCACGCCCGGCGACAGCGCAAAGAAGACGGGGCTGCGCGCGTCCGTGTCGGCGAGTGCATCGGCGAGGCGGAAGGCGGGGAGTTCCACGTACTTGCGGCCCATGCGCTCGCCAATGAATATGGCGACGGCGTTGGTCATGCGGTCGGGGCGCAGCGCACGAATCACGCACATCCTGTCAAACGACGTGCAGTGCTTCCAGTCCTGCGGCAGCTGCTCCATCTCGGGCACCTCGGCCTCGTACCACTTTTTCCACCGCTTTTCCGACTGCTGGATGTCCGCTGGTAGCGCGGCAAACCCCGCAAGGGACTTGATCGCAGTGACCGCCGCCCAGCTCTCCGCGCCCATCCACTCGAAAGGGCTGACGGCGTTGCGCACCCGAGGCCCGCGCAGCACAAAATCAAGCTTCGTCGGCTCGATGCCAGAGTCCGGCGTCCCGGCGAGCACCTGCAGCGCCATCTGCGTCGCAAACGTCAGGCGGTCGCGCTCAAAGAGGCCACGGCAGGCGTAGAGAAATGCGCCGTGCGTGACGGCATCCGCAAGGTCCGCCACGCGCCGCTCCACCGTGTCCGATGGTAGCGTCGCCGCGAGCGCCTTTGCAAAGACCGACTGGAATGCTGCGAGGGAAAACTGGTACATGGGATTGATGCGGTGCAGATCGTTGATGAGAAAGTACATGAGCGACGCGCGCGATGCAACAGGGCGGTACTTTTCGCGGGTCTCGTCAATCAGCGCCTCCGTACGCTCGGCCTCGCGCACCTTCGCCTCAATCTCCAGCGCAGTGGCCTTCGTGTTCTCCAAATTCTCGACAAGCTGAGTGTCGCCGAGAAAATTGCCCTCGGCGGTCGCAATACGCTTGAGAAGCGCATCTTCCAGCTCACGCAGCTGCTCTCGAAATGCACTCTGCTGCGCCGCGAGTTCGGCCTTGCGCTGCTCGAGGTCCGGGCGCTCGCGCATGACAACCTCCGCCAACAGCTGGTCTTCGAGGCCCTCCCGCGTCACCGTGAAGTCGATCATCGTGATCTGAGCCTGGAGTTCCGGGGGAAAGTGCGGGTTGGCCATCTTGCTGTGCAGGTAGAGCCGGAAGTTGCGGTCAAATTCGACCTCTTTGTCGCCAATGCGGATGAAGCGGCCTTTCTTGACAGTCGCACGGCTCAGCAGCGGCTCGAGCACGGGGTCGAGGTGCTCCGGGACGCTCTCAAGGAGGACGGGATCCCCTCCGGCAAGACCGCGCTCAATGGCGTCGAGGAATCCGCGCTGCCCCTGCCGCAGCACCCTCAGCCCACGTGACGCCTCGTGCGCGCGCAGCCACCGCAGGCCCTGCATTTGCGGATCCACCATCAGCGGCCACCGCAGACAGTTGCACAAAATGGCCGCATTTTCCTGCGAAAATCGGTCCTTTGGCAGGCCCTCACTCCGCCAGCGCGCCATGTCCCTGTCGTCCGCAAGAATGGCTAGCGGGTCCACGCCATCGCCAAGCAGCACGCGCTCTTCCCGCAGATATGGAACCCATTTGTCTCGCAGGAGAACGGCGCGGTATGCGCGGTTGTAGCCACCGAGATAGCACGCAAAAGCCGAGGCCAGCGCCACATCGCCGGGCATAGTCACGCACTGGCGGCGGCATGTAGCTGCTGACGCCGACCACCGCAGCTTCTCGGAGGCGAGGCCGCGGACCAATCGATCTGCCAGCGCAATTGTTGCTGCGGTCTCATCTGCGGCGCGCTGCACACTGTCCTTCTCTGCGGTTGCCGCCGCAAATGCCGCCCTCAGGTCGATGAGACGCGCGTCAATTTCGGCCACGCGGCGGCGGCAGGCGTCCAGCCGGGCCTGCGACTCGGCTAGGCTGGCGTTGGCCTGGCGCAGCGCCTGCCGCTTGGGCTCGACGTCGCGGAATATCTCGTAGTACTTGACCACGTTAGTGATCCAGTCGCAGAGTCCCGCCGCGGCCACCGACTTGACGCGGATGGCGGCTCCGTTGAATTCGGGATTGTCCGTGTACGGGCGCACAGCCGCAAGTACGTTGTCGGGTATGTTGTCCTTGTCATACGCAATCAGCGCCTCCAGGAACTTGTCGACCTGCCCGACGGCCTTCTTGGTCGATCCCCACGAGAGATCGCGCGGAATGGGTTTTCCGCGGGAAAGCATAATCGCCGTTGCCGCCATGACCTGCTGCACTTCCTTGCCGGGATTGTTGAACGACTTGAGCTCAATCAGGTTGGGCTTGTTGAGCGTGTTCAGCGCCGCAACGGCCGCATGCAGCGCGGGCTCGGCAAGGGCGAGATCACCGGCGCACTCCTGCTGCTTGGCAGCCACGTCCCTCGTGATTGCATCCACCACACGCGCCTCCTCGTCCGCCAGCTTGCGCTCCGACTCGGCGTGGCGGCTGTCGGCGTCGACCTGCACAAGCATTGCGTCCGTCACCTTGCGCTTCTCCGACAGCTGCTCCTCCTGGACGGCCAGGCGGTCGTGCAGCACATCCACCTGCCGCGACGCATCGGTCAGGCGCGAGAGTCCCCCCTCAAGGCGCTCAACAAGCACAGACAGCTTCCCGTGGCGGCCCTCCAGCAGCGAGCGGTAGAGACGAAGCAGCTCCAAAAATGTCTTGGGCGTCGTGTGTATGCGCCTACGCTCCACTTCAGCATACTCGCCAGCAATTTGGTTGACGCTCTGGTGCACGTACGCCATGAAGCGCACGATGGCATCACGCTGTTCCGCCGGCACAAGCGAGATTTCGCCCACAAAGCGCGCGGCGACCGACGCAAGTGCCTCTGCGGGCCAGCCCATAAACCAGTCAATGGACGACGCGCAAAAAATGGACGGGAACTTGCGACATCTCGCCCTGAACGAGGATTCCATCGGCGAAAAGCACAATACCACGTGCAGGTTGCGCCGCACCTTGGCCACAAAATAGGACCAACAGGCATCGCGCGAGTCGTCGCCTGTCACAGAGCGCGCTTCCGAGCGGACGAGATCGCAGATTGCTTGGGCGTCGTCGTCGGAGAAAAGCCCCTCAATGTACCCGGTCGTGAGAAGCTCGTTGAGCAAGACAAGAAAGTCGTCGCTCACAATCTGCGAGTCGGTGAGGAGGAAGACGGCGCCAGCTTCCCGCACGCCCGCAGCACGCAGCACGCCTGACACGTCTTCCTTAAAGTCAGCCAGCTCGTAGCCCTTCCGCAGCGAAATCTGGTGTACCTCGTGACCGCCAAGGTGCGCGGCGAGGCGTGCGAGGGACTGCTTTCCACTTCCGCCGACGCCGATGAGCAGCGCGTGCCCGCCGGGCGACTCGAGCACGCGCCAGATGCGGCACACGTGCGCCATGGCGTCCTCAAACAGCACGAGGTCCATCGCCGCGTTCGAATCGTTGTGGTCGTCCAGGGCTGTTTCGAGGCACCGCTTGAGCTCAGCCCAGCCGGCAACGTGGCCATACTCGCCCGCTGCGCCGTGCGCAAAATTGGCGTAGATGAGCGGGGCATCATGCAGTTTGCTATGGTCAAGGTCGGGGAGGTGGCGACGCAGCGAGCGCGACTGTATGTCGTCGAACACTCGATGGTCGTCGGCGGAGGACATGCGGTCGCGGTACACACGCTGCGTCTCGTGCATCCAAAGGCGACACATGTCGATCGGCGTGCGGATGGCTGACGCAGACGCCATCGCAATCCCCCCAAATACACGGGAGAGATCGCGCAGATTGAACAGGTAGTGGAAATTGACGGCCGTTGGAAGAAAGACGGTTGTGACGTCACGGTGCAGCAACACAGTCGCGGAGAGCATCGCATCAACGGCGGCAGCGGCAGCGGGAAGATACTCCGACGAGCGCTGCGCAAATACGGCGGCGTAGATGCGCTTGATCGAGTCGGCGTCCGGCATGTCCATCGCCAGCACGCAAAAGTGCCTCTGAAGGCGGGCATTGATATGGAAGCTTCCGGCGGTCGGGTTCATGCACGCCACGTACTGCACGCCAGACACGTGCTTCAGAGACAGCTTTGCGCGATCGTACCAGTGCCCGTAGTCGAGGTGCTGCCGGATGAGCGTGTGCGGCGACTGCGTGCCAAACTCGTCGCACTGTGGCATGTTCAGATCGTCCACAAAGTAGACTATCTTTTTCAAACCCGGCGGGCCAAACGACCGGCCTGACTTGCGCTCCAGCCGCTTCTCGAGGGCCGACTGCAGCGTTGCTGCCGACGAGAAGTAGTGTAGTGGAGCGTCGACGGGAATGCGGTCGTCGCCAAGTGACCCAAGTACGGCCCGAACAAGCGCCGTCTTGCCACACCCGCCAGGCCCGACAATCATCGCGGGCTTCTCCGCCGCAACAAAAACCCGAAGAAAGTGCGCGGTGCGGATTGTGTCAGGTGTGCGCACAAACATCGGCGCGTCTACAAGAACAGATCGGGCTTCTTCGGGACCCGCCATCTCCTCCCATGGGACAAATGAGCCCTTGACAGCATCGTAAGCATGGTCGAACACGGTGCCGGTGGCGGGAAAGCGCGCCGGAGCGGGGACTGCGCGCCATTCGTTGCGCCACCATCCGCTGAATTCAACGCGGTGGTCCATGGCGTGCTCCCGAGAGAGGGTGCCACCAAACGCCCAGACACACGCAAACGCAAAGAGACCCTCGAGCACCTTTGCGTCCCGCTCGACAGCCTGCAGCGTGGCCCGCACACAGAGTGCGTCCTGCACAATCACGCACAGAGCCTGCACCATCCCAATATCAGACATTGGCACCGCCGTCTTGACGCGGCCAGACGACAGGTATGACAGACATGTGCCAACATATCGCTCAGCGAGCGAGAGCAGGTTGGATCGCAGCGCGGGCGAGTGGGGCAGCGTCTCAACCCAGCTCTGCACAAACGCCCGCCACCCGAAATCGGCGGCGCTCATAAAGAGGATGCCCGCTCGAGAGACTGTCGACGGGTTTGCGTGCGCGAGGGTGTCAATCTCAAAGACAAGCCGCATTGAGGACGTGTGCGCTACGCGCTCGTTGGATGCGAGGGTGAGCACCTTGCTGTCGTCCATCACCGAATTCAGCGACTCGATCCACATGGGATCGATCTCGCCGTCGAGAACAATCCACTTGTAGTCGTCCCCGGGCATCGCAGAGAAGGTACGCATGGTGCTCGAGAAGACGCCGTCGTGCCACTCGCGCGTAAGAGGGTCCACGCAACCAAACAGCTCGTCCACCGAGACGGCCTTCGGGTTCATGTCGTGCACAAGCACGCGGCGACCAGTACGCTCCGATGCGTCGGCAAGTGTGCGCCACACGGCGCTCTTGCCAGTGCCCGCGGGCCCCAGGATGAAGACAGAGTGCCGCACCGCAAGAAGCTCCGACAGTTGCGTCACTTTGAGCACAAACGGATCCTCTGCCTGCAGGCGGCGGGCACGCAGCGACTGTCGGATGGCGGAATCGAGCGCGGCATCAACTCGCCGCGGAATGTCCATCCGGGGGAAGAGGTCGTTGATGAGTCCCGCAAACACAACAGAGTCGGCGGCAACAATTTTGGGCACATTTGAATCCCGCATTGCACGCAGCAGCACGTGATCTTCGGGGCTGTCGGGGTCGGCCCGTTTCTGCGCCCCCGCCACAACTAGCACCGACTTCATCGCTCGCAGGCCCCAGTCGTAGTGGTCCTGTCGCGACAGGAGCTCGCTGCAGAGGCGGTACAGAGCAGAGAACTTGCGCGCAAGGGCCTTTGTCTCCAGAAAGCCCTCCGCAAGAAGCATGATTTCGCAGATGAGCTCAGTGTCAGGCACAACCATCGCACACGGGCGGAAAAGTGCCTTGATGTTCTCGGGAAGCTCCACGCGGCCGCTGTACCCGGGATTCATCGTCACGAACAGTCCAACTGTCGCACGCAGCGAGATGATGTCGCCCTGGAAGTCAAAGTGGGTCTTCGCCGCCCGAAGCGCGTCGAGAATCGACTTGACCTGCGTCGACACGACTGACAGCACCTCGGCGGATATGCGATTGAACTCGTCGAAGCAGCCCCACGCGCCGGTCTGCGCGAGGCCCTTGAAGGTGTCCCCCAGGGAGCGGTAGTCCATCTGGTCAGAGCAGTTGAACACGTACACCATCATGCCGAGCGTGCGCCCCAGGTCCTTGCACGTCTCCGTCTTGCCCGTACCCGCGGGGCCGGATGGCGCGCCGCCCATCATGAGCCGCAGCGACTGCGTGAGCGCAATGTAGCATCGGTCCGTCAGCGGCGTCATCACCAGGCGCGGGCAGTTTCCAAGATACTCAAAGTCGTAATGAAAGCGCGCGTCGCAGATGCTGGCGGCACACACGCGCGTGGTCTCATCCCAGGCCATGCGCAGCTGACTCTGCCACCCAAAGTGGGACTGCGAGGTTGCATCGTCCCTAATGAAGGAAGAGACCACGTCGCGTGCGTGGACGTCCACAGTGCACGCCGTGACAATCTTCTGCCGGTCGAGTGGAGTCAGATCTCCCTGAACGATAGTAATCACGCGCTGCAGTTGAGCAACGAGCTTTTTGTTGTACTCTTTCATCGCACTTTCGCGGCCTTCCTCCAGCTGCACAAATGCGCCGGCAACCTCCGTCGTCCACCACACCTGTGCGGCCACGAGCCCCGCCTGCGCCGCATGGTCCAGCAGCCAGTGCTCCCTCAGCTTCTCGCCGTACGACGCCACCGCCAAGGAAATGGCGTGCTGCACGGCACCGCGCATTTCCTTCTCGAGCGTGCCGAGCCAAGACTCCACGGGGCCCAGGAGATGGCAGGGCGAGGGCAATTCAAGGTATTCGCCCTCCCTGCTGTAAAGCCCAACAACAATGTTTCGCTGGGCGCCGTCGCCACCGCGCTGGAATTCAAGCTGCGTGAGACTCCCAAACAACTTTGACAGGTGCATAGAGACAAGCGATGGCTGGGCACCCTTTGCCAGAATGTCAAGTAGGTCGGCAGACGACACAAAGTAAAAGCGGGGAAAGGCGACGCGCTTGTGCTCGAGGTATGCGACAAGAGCCTTCTCGCAGAGGGCAAGCTGCGCGCGCAGCACTTCAAGCTCATGCATAATCCGCGGATCGGCACAGAGGTCCGTGACCACGTGCGAGCGGGCCACAGCGGCGGCCATGAGCGCTCGCCACCGCACATCACACGCGTCAAAGCGCTCGCCATCCTCGGGCAGCTGCTGGCGAATGTCAGCAGACCCACCGAAAATGCTCTCGAGGTATGACCACGCACTCTGCACCTCCATCCACAGGTACATGGTGGACTCCACCGCCAACAATCGCTGCTGCCACCCCGTTATTTCAGAGAAAAAGTGCACAACATACTTTGATGCGAGCATGGTCTGGAGAGCTACCTGGTTGTCCTCCAGCGCCACGGCGAACTCTGGCGGTACACGGACGAGAGCAACAGCCGTGCGATCGTGCGTGTCGAACGTAGCTTCCATGGCACCCCACGTGGCCGACACATCAGCGAGCAGGCGCTCCATGCCCTGCTCCTTGATGGCGCGGTCCACGACGCCCGCAACATCCGCCTCGTGCGCCGGGAGATCGACTGCAAGAACATCCCCAAGCGTGAGTATCCCGTTTTCGGCAAGACGAAGCGACGTTGCCGCCGCAAATTCGTTCCAATGCCTGGGCCTGATCGCACTGTTGCACAGGTCGGAGACAAGTCGTGCAGAGTCAATCATGCCGCGGGCGCGTGCCTGTAGCGCATGGAAGGCGGGCGCACCCTTTGCAAACGCGTGAAGGCCAACCGCCGCGACCTCGCCGACGACCAGCTTTGCGTCTCTCTCCAGCACACGCGTGTCCAAATCCGCCCATGCGATGGGTGCGTACGAGGTCCGCAGGCCGTCCGCAAGCGCCGCCACGTCCCACAGACGCTTCAGTGCCCGCAAGTAATCCCAACAATCGCCAACATCCGGTGGTAGCGGCGCGTTTTCGCCCAGCATCCTCGCGTACGATTCAAGCTCGCGGCCTTTGCGTTCCAAGGCGGCAACGTCGCCAGCAAGTGCATCGATTTCACGATACGCCTGCGCGTGTGACGTGCCATCGCGAATCGGCGCCCTCTCAACAAACAACGCACGAAATGCGGCGACGGACGCGGCGTACTCTTCTCTGCGAGCGACAAGGGCCTCGCCCTCTTTTGCTTGCATGGGACCTAGGGCATCCTGGCGGTGCTCGGCGGCATGCACGATCGTCTGCCACGCAGTCTGAAGCGAATCTATTTCTGCCGCCATTTCGGGCGCTTTGCAACGGGCCGTTGTTTCGATGCAGTGGTGGGCGGCAGTGAGCCACTCAAAGCGCGCGGGCATGCCCGCACTCAGACGGCGCACAGTATGGACGTCGCCCATTGCCTTGATGAGATCGTCGTGGTTCTGTATGCCGCTGCGGTCGGCGGGAAATGCGTGGGTGAGGCGACCCACAAGCGACGTGAGGTGCCTCAGCAGGCCCTCCGCGCGCCGCCGCAGCTCGTCGGCAAATCCCTGTCGCCACTGCTGCAGGGAGACCGACAGAGACTGCCGAGCGGGACGCATGTCGACGCGCAGCCACCGCTCGTGATCGACGGACGACGGCAGACGCAGCGCCGTGTCGACCATCGAGTCGATTTCGCCGACGGCAACAGCAAGTGCGTCAATGTCCATCGGCACGACAAACGCAGCCGAGCCGTTCGCATCAAACTCTTCAGCGCCGTAGCAGCCCTCGACTGTGCGAGAGCGCAGATCGTCCCCGCGCCGGTTTGGAGGGTCATCCGCCCACACTTCGCTGCGGGAAAAGAGAGAGCCCTGCTTTGAGGCGGACAGAAAGCGCGCGAGAGCCTCAGTGGGCGTTCGCATCCACAGCGGCTCATAGTCGGTGTAGACCGCACAATAATCCTTGCACGATACAACGGCGGCGTCAATCTGCATCATGAGATCCCGTTGAAGATCTGCAAGGTCCGTGTCGGCCAAAAGAAGGTCGCCGTAATCCCCGTCACAATTACCTACAAGTCGGTTGGCGTCGTGGAAAGCCCCCGCGGCATCCATGAAAATATCGCAAAGCAGCGCTTCAACACACGATGGAGAGTCGCCGTCCAACTCCGGTGTGAATACCGGACCGCCCGGGGCTACAACGTCCAGCTGCACCTCAACAAGCGGCGTCGATGCTTCGGGCCGGTTGTCCGCGATTTGCTCCAACACATATCCCACCGACGCGCGCACAGAGACTTCCGCAGCAGCCGACACAAGCGCATCCATGTGGGCCAGGTAATCAATGCGCTCACGTGATTGGGGAGCAACGCTAAAGAGGGCGAAGATGTCGTCTACGATCGCGGCAATGCGGCGAACACCCGCGCGGACTTCCTTGGCGCGCGCATCGCGTCGTGCGGGTCGCTCGTCCAGGGGCAGATAGCGCGTGCCGTCCTTGCGCACCCGACGCGTGAGTATAGGGGCAGCCCAGCGGGATGTGAGGTCGGCCGCCTCCTGCACGAGCACAATGAGGCGCTCGGTTCGCGTCGAGAGGTCCTCGACGGCCATCTGCACCTCGCTGACGTACTCGAGGGCAGCAGAGCTCTCCCAGGACACAAAGCCATCCGTTCCCCGGCACAGTAGGCGGTCGATGTGGGCCACCATCTGCGCGACGAGCGGAGCCTCTGGAGGCGCCACCGATCTGCGCACACTGTTGTACTGCGCTGCGACAATGCCCAATTTTGTTGTGAGCACGCGCATGGCTTCCGTCTCAGAGTCGAACGGGGCAATTGCCGTTGGCACCTGCATTTCAAGGCCAAGCATTCCCCGATACTTGAGCTCCCGCATGGCAGCCGCAAGCGCATCGTCGAAATTGACGGCGAGATCTGCGCCCGCGCGCCTCAGGAGAGGCTTACAGAGGCTATCGCGGGCGTCGCGATCTACGCGCTGTGCCCACGCACGCCGTATGCCCTCTTCCGCCTCAGCCATTGAGCGCAAGAGATAGTTGTACTTACGCTCGCAGTCCACGGCTGTGGGCAGCGCCTTGATACTGTCGTCGAGCTGCATATTCATCAAAGCGACGGTTAAGATCATGACCAAACGCCAGGGTTGCGAAGAAGGGAGGCAACACACTGATTCGCACGGTGCACGAGGCACTGCAACTCCTTATATGTCCATCAACGTTGCCATGAACAAAACAAATTCGAGAACAGCAAAACACTAGTGCACACACACACACACACACCTGCAGAAATCGCGTCCATGGAGTCTTCAGTGTGTCGCGCAGCTGAGCTATCCAAACGAGCGCGCCCGCCGTGGGGGGCATGTTTTTGTGGATCGGCGGGTTGTTCCGCCCCGCAACAAACGACGCATGCACCCAGTCAATTTCGCGCGACAGGGCGCCCACAAATCCCTCGTATCGCCCGTCGATTCGCCGTCGCACTGCCGGACGGCCAACGAGCCCCGCAAATGTATCGAGAGTAGCAAGGTAATGCCCCGTTACGTCGCAGTCCGCCAGGCCACGGTCTATCACGCAGCCTATGCGCTCATCAAGGGCAGCCACGCATGCACGAAACCAGCGCGCGCGACGGTCAAAGTCCCCCGCCCCAGCACCAAATGGGTCAGCCTGCAGGCAGCGGAAAGCTTCGTAGGCGCGACAGAAGTCCCCCCAGACCTCATGAACGTCCGACGTAAGTGCACGGCCCTACACAGACGTAAGCGAGTGCATTAGGTGGTGGGATGAATAGAAGAAACGGGGGAAGCGATTTTAGCACCACTTGAGATGACCACTACGATATGAATATACCGACTCCTCACAAACAAACACACGCACAAAGCATGACGCACCTTCGGACCGCCAACATCAATTTTCTCAAGGCGGGAGAAGTCATATGCAGTCTGCATCGCCTCCCGCATGGCAACCATGCGGTCAACAAACGCGTCAAAATCGCCGAGCACTGCCTCGTCAGCAAAGCGCCACCCATCCGCGGGCGATAGAGTGAGCGTGGACGCCTTTGCCGCACTATATTCCGCGCTGAAGCAGTCTGCAACGTCCAGCGCGACATCTAGCATGTGCAGCGCATCGTCCCCATCCATGGTCAGCAAGGCCTCCCAATTCAGAAAATCGCGCACCTGCATCAGTTGTGGGGTTGTTGGGGTCAGTTTGCGTCGGGAGCCTCCCGGTGCACCCTAATTACGCGCCCAAGCACACGTGCCCACGTGCCCACCACTCACCTGCGCCACAAGACACCCCGTTACGAGCTGAATAACCCGGATGATCCGCGGCGGGGAGTGCAGGCAGGTGGAGTGCTGCCACACGAGCTGCAAGGTCTTGAACATCGGCCCAAACACAGCCACTATCGATTCGAGGCCGGATGTAGATGCTTGTGTCAGCCGCTCGAAATACGGCCGCAATGTACGCATGTGGAGGCTGACGTCTGTGGCTTCGGCATATGCTGTGGGTTGAAATCATGGGAGCGCCAGTGTGTGAGAAATAGTTCTTTACCCATTCCACCAGCGACCCACCACTATGGCAACAGGAAGACATGATCGGGCAGAGAGTGAACTCGGTATGCATCACGTGCATCACCAACCAGTGTCAACGTCGCGGGTAATTCTGGCAAATGAATGCGAGTAGCTGCTCTTGCACTGCGCAAGGATTTCTGCGACGCGCACAACACCACGCGATCCCAGTTGGTCGCGCATGGCCCGCAATTTTGCCTCGCGCGCCGCCCAGAAATCGATTTCCGCGAGGGGCAGGGACAGGGGATCGCTGCCCAGCTGCGGCGGCGACGCGTGCACAGACTCCTGCAGGTCCGAGTAGGCGGGGAGGAAAGAAGTGAGACAATCATTGAAGAGAGAGAGGGCGGTGAAAGTGGGCGACATGGTGAAGGTGTGACAGAAAATAAAATGATAGTGAAGGAGAGTCAATCCCCATTAATACCAAATCCACACTTCTAACGACGCACAGGGGTCGATGTGCACAATGCAAGAAAGGCTGTATATAGCAGCAAACAAGCGACTATGCGCTTCCCACATGCCTTGATCGTATTCGTCCACTCAATTACACATGACTCAAGGCTGTGCAAAAGACTCCGCTGCTTGTTGGGATTGGCGACAGACAGCTCTTCCTCGGAAGGCACGGGGAGAACGATGTTGCCCTATGTGTGTGTGTGTGTGTGTGTGTTTGATGTTGAGTGCATGTGCGTGTGGGAGTATGATGATTGGAACCAATCGCAGACTATTGCACACGAAGTTGAGCAATTTGTACAGCCTTAAAGCATTCAGAGGAACTGCATCGCTCGCTACCTTGCTGAGCCCGAGGGCTGCGTGAAGTGCGGTCGATAGCTGTCCCATGTGGCGCGTGACATCTTGTGAGAGCACGTGTGGCCACGCGGCGCCCACTGTGGTGCACTCGGTCAGGGCGGGTCGGAAAACGCGGTCAAGAAGCCCATCCAGGTGTTCGAGGGGAGGCGACTGCAGATCGCAGTGGGCAAGACACACGCCCACACTCGCAGCTGTGACGGCAACTCCCTCCATCCGTCTTGACACCACAACACATTTCTTGCGCAGCGCTGCGGAAAAAACCAATGACGCAATCAGTTCGTCCCTTGAATTAAACTGCACAACCACCATTCGCGTTCTGGTCTCTTTGATGAAGGCTTGCAGCGCCGCCATACTGTAGAGTTATATTGCAAGTGGAGAGAGAGGGAGGGGAGGGGATGAGCTGAATCCACAACAGTTTAGTGCATTTATCAACCGGAGGCGAACTCACACCTTTCAGTTGAGTTGGTGAACTTTCGCCAGCGCTCTTCGCCTGGCCGCAACGACAGTGCAATGCGTGGATGCAGCCACCGCACAAGTGCATCACAAGCAGCCGACAGCTCATCCTCGGCTGCCTGTTTCCTTGCCTTCGCGTGGTCATCTTCATTGTCATGGTCCACACCGTCACCCTGTGCGTCGGTGTCTGCTGCCTCTGAGTCTCGAGTCGACCGAGCACCGACTTGGACACGGGTTGCCATTTCACATCGAGTGTTGCCCGGCGCAGATCGCCTGCCCTTGTGCGTTATCTGAAGCCGAATTTCAACCCCAAGTTACATGATGTGCATACAATGCGCGCAACGACGCATGCACTATGCAGTTGCTGTTGTGATGCAACGCTTGGGATCCCCTGCTTATTGTTGGTTCAGTGCAACGGCTGTGCGTCAGTCAGTGGCCCTTGCGGATTGTGACAGTCTTGCTAATGTGGAGACAGGCGGCCAATCAAATTCGTTTCCGAGAATACGCTTAAAATGTCCGTTGCCATGACGATAAGTGGAGAGTGTAGCTACACTGAGATAAGAAATGGTTAGTTGTTCAAGATGAGAGATGTTCAAGATGAGAGATTAGTTGACGTTAAACAGAAATATTGCTTATTGAAAGAGTGCCATATATTGTGGAGATGTGCTAAGTTGATAACTGCAGCGGTGTGTGCCGACAGGGCACGGGAAAATGGACATTTCAGAGCTGCGGAAGCTCCTGAAGGGCGACAGTCGGGGTGCGTGTGTTGCGCGTGCATCACTTTCATCCACAGTAGCCTCATGACAACATCAATTCACGATCCCATTGCATCATATTCTATTACCCACTAATAAATTGTCCGGCAATCTCTCATCAGGTCCGGGACGACCGGAGCACGACGGCTCTGGATCCTCACCGCATGGCCAAGTGCGCAGCGGGCCCGGGCATCTTCCTGGACGCACGCCGAGTCCCCTCTCACGAGGCCGTCGCGATGGCGGAAGCAGTGCGGGCAAAGGGCGTTCACCTGCGCAGCAGGCCCCTGTGTCTCAACAGTCGTCGCAATCTCAGCTCTCGCAGGGCCAATCGCAGGCGATGACCGCACAGGCTGAAGGAGCTAGTCAGCCCAGCACACTGCCTGCATCTGCATCTGTGTCTGCTTCTGCGTCTTCATCCTCACCCGCTTCCGCTGCAAATCTTGCGGGAACTGTGCCGGGAATTGGGCAGAACCCTACGACCAACGATTCCAGTCGCGCTGATAATAGCCCCGCGAAAACAGGGCGGCGTGTGTCTATACGACCATTTTCAGCACCCGGTGCAAAAGAGGTGCGCACAAAGGGGGAGATAGTGAAACGAGTACTTTCGCTGACAGATATTTCTATCAAGGCCCAAGATGGCGGTCACTTGTGGTAATCGATTGACGTGTTTTATGCATTTACTTTAGCAGGAGGACGATGAGGGACACAAGTCGAGTGCAAGTGTTCTTCCAGGAATCACGAGGTTTGTTCAGAAGACAACAGCCGGATGCTATGTTGTCTGAGTGTTGGTGTGAGAGCGTCGGCTGACATTACTGTCGATGGGCTTCTCGCCTGCAGGGTCAAGAGTGCAACAGTCAAGAGAGAGTCACCGGACCTCGCCGCTGTCATTTCCTCCACAACCATGTCGAGTGCACCATCGGTGCGCAGTCCCTCTGTTCTCGCATCGGTGGCCATGTCAGGGCCCGTAACATCTGCGTCGCAAAACGAGCGCGTTGGTGGAGCAACAGCGGCTGTTGATACGCGACGAGCGGGGATGCACAAGGGTGTGATGCCGGCATCCCTCGTGCGGTCACGAATACCGGAGGCGTATCACATATACAACGACGAGCTTGTCACATCGCACGGGTCCGGCGACGGGGGCGACGCCGACGACCGTCGAGTGACCGACGGACGCCTCGTGGTGCGACGGTTTCCCCTTGCCCTCCCGACCGGAACACGCAAGGAGCTCGTGTACCTGCGGCAGGTGGTTGAGCGCATGCTCGCCGATGCACAGAGCGACGACGGTGGCGGGGGACAGGAAGGCGGATATCCCATGGAAAAATGGCGTCGCACGCATTCGGCACTGTTCTCCGGGCTTCACGAAATGGCACGCCAGGTGTGTGTTGGGAGTGTTGAGCGTGGCACTGCCATGGCAGAGCTGTTTGAAAAGCAGGACTCGCTCTTTCAAGCTGTATTCAAGAGCCTCGAGACATTGACGCGCACGCTTGATAGCGCCCAGGAAGGGATGACGGATGCAATAGAGGCAGCTGAGGAGGCATGCCGGTCGCGGATAGAGGATATTGAGGCTGTGATGGTCGAGCGCGAGCTCTGTTTAGTGGAGCACATCCAGGTGCTTGAGGCGGTGGCAAAGGCGAAACAGCAGCAGGGCACCGCACATCCGCCGACTCAGACGCAGACGCAGCCACAGCCGAGCATTGCTGGAATGCGCAAACCCTCGTTCATCATGCAGCCTTCCATGCTGGCCGCGCCGCGTTCGCCGCAAACGCCTGTGAGTCCTAACGCGGGTGGGTCACAGTCGCCGCAGCAACAGACGCACCCGCTGCGCAAGGGTAGCATCAACAGACGAAATAGCGTGTTGACGGAGATGCTCATAATGGAGGCGGCGGCGCCGCCCCCGGTCGACCCCGAGCAGCTGCCCGTCGTGCAGTCCCTGCGATCCGAGCGCGCCGTCCAGGGAGAACGCATTCGCAAGCTGGAGGAGCAGCTCGCCGGCAGCGAAAAAGAGCTTGGCGCGTCACGCGCTCTCCTTGCAGATACGGCCGGTGCGTTGGAAAAAACGTCGCGGGAACTAGAGAGGACGCGTTCCTTGTATGCGCAGTTTGAGGAGCGGTCCGTCGGAAAGCAAACAGCACAGGTCTGGCGGCGGGAGAAGGTCAGCCGATTCTGCATGTTTTGCGAGTCTGGTCGACTACAGCTTCTGGCGGAGATACAGGAGGCATACCACAAGGCCCCGTCGCACAAGGCCATGCGCGAGCTGCAGTATTGGGAAATTGAGTTGCGATTGCTTCAGGTCGAGCGCGACCGTCTCGCCCGCATCACTGCACCAGACTCACTACCCGCGCATCCCCTTGCGGCGCTGTGCGGGAGGGCAGCGGTAGAGGCACGGGCACTCGACCCTCGACGTGCCGTGAAGTCGGTGAGCTGGGTGGGAAGCATTGTGCGCATGGCCTACGACGCAATGTCGGCTGACATTCTGCGACGGGGCGAGCTGCTTCCCGGACGATGCGATGTGCCGTTTGCTGAGATTGTCTACAACACATTGCTCACGAGGTACGGTAGCTGCGCCGCCGTCGATGCCGTCGCCCTTGACCTAGTCTGCGCACTCAAGGCACACAAGGAGGCGAGTCGATGGCTAGGTATGTTTTCAGAGGCAGTGGAAGGGCGTCTGCGGCCCTCGTGCTTGCGCCTGCGACTACAAGTACTCGCCCACGTCGAAGCAGCAGTGAGGAAGCCAGTCGACCGCGAAACACACTATGCGGCGCACGTGTCGCTAGAGGCAGCGCAGCGCATCGCCTGCGAATGTCTCCCCGGCATTGTTGATGAGGACCGGAAGCAGGTTGTGGCACGCCTGACAGAGGCATCGCGCCCACTCAAGGGTGCCGGGGATTCCGGCGCACGGACGGACCGCGTTGTTGCCGTACCTGTGCTCGTAGACACGTGCTCAGCAGTGTTTGAGCGTGACGTTGAGCGATTTGATGCCGCAGTGCGCTCTCACCTGGAGGAAGCTGCGATCGATGGCTTCCTGGACTTTGCAGGGGCACATGGCGTTGTTTCGCGCATCGATCCAAGCATGACGCCCATGGACACAGCCGATGCCTTCAAGGCAGCACAACGACTGTTGGCCGCTAGTGACCCGCTCGGGTCGCATCTCCCTCAGCCCCAACATGAGCCCGATGGGAGCGTCGCCGATGCCCGCCATGTGGCGCGCATTTCCTCTGGCCTTGTTTCGGTCGGTGCCTTTGCAGAAGTGCTCCACTTTCGCGGGCGATTGTTCCTCCGACCACTCAATCTCTTTCACATTCCCACAAGATCCGACTTGTCGGCTGTCGATGCAGGAGGTCTCTTCGACGCCATGGCGCGCGATTGGTCCCAGTCGTTTGAACCGCTCATAGATGCTGTTTTATTTTCGCTTGGCGATGTGGGCACCACCGACGCTGCAGCGGACGGCGCTCTCCTTGCCGAAACCCGCGCAAAACTTGTGCACGAACTCAGTGCACGCTCATCGCTGAGCCGCACGGTTGACCTTGCGCGCCGAGTGACACGTGCCGCGGAAGACGCCCTGCGGCACGTGCGCGGCCTGGCTGCGGAATCACACTCGCGTTACCTACAGCGCGAGCTGGCATTGCGGCGCGAGCTGCTTGCGCAAATGTCGGCGGGCGCGGCGACCGCTGCAGGAATACAGGGTAGTGAGGATGACGGCGACGAGAGCGCCGCGGCCGCACCTGAAGCAGCCCAGGCGATGTCCCTTCAGCAGCGCGTTCGCCAATTGCTTTTGCAGCACTGAGCAGCGGAGGCCTGGCTGAACATGAGGCAATACAGGAAATGTTACTCAGTGTCATCAGCGTCAAAGTAGGCTTCCTCCGCATCACGGTCCATGGCATCAACATCGTCGTAGGCTTCATTTGCATCGATGGGGCCGTAATCAATGTCCTGCGTGGGTAGGTCAGGCATCCACGTGGCGCGAACAACGTAGTAATCAGTCTCGATCCACGCTGACACAATAGAGCGCTGCCTCGCTAATGCAAGCAACGAAGAGACTGAGACAGTGTAAAAGAAATCAGTGTGTTTGCTCACAGTGTCGCGTCCATCCAAAAATCGTTCCTCCATCAACCTGAGAAACTCGGCGCGTAAACGGGCTTTGTCTTTCCTCGACAGAGCACGCTCCTTTCGTTGCACATAAAAAGATAGGGGGGGAGGGGATAGACAGCCACAACGAAGTAGGATTCAAGTCAGCGTCTCAGGCGCTACGTCCATCGACCCCACAACAGAGAGACACAGAGACGTTCAGTATTCAAAACGCTGCAGGCACAAGCCAATGGGCTCCAATAAAAGAGACTGAGAGAGTCAAGCCACGCCATGCCCATGGTCTCCACACCAGGAGAGATCTTCAGTACTCAAAACGCCTTGTGCACAAGCCTTCAGGTCAGTGTGTTCGGCGCTATGTCTACTCCATATAACCATAGATAGAGATGTAGGATTCAAGTCAGTGATAGAGAGAGAGCGCGAGACTTTCAACACTTCAACGCCTCATGCGCAAGCCCATCAGCTCGAAATAAAGAAGTTTGCAGGCATGCTCCCTTTCCGAGTTTGACAATGGTGTGTGGCGAGCTGTACTGTCGCGCACGCAGCAAGCAGGCACCTCTCCTCCCCAGGGTCCACATTCGTCCTCAGAGTCGGCGTCGTCCTCCCCATCACTGCCACACCCATCGTCGGCCGCGTCTTCGGGTCGCACCCCAGCGCCGCGCATTAGCTCCGTGCCTTCTCTCCGAAGACGCTCGTCTGGACCGCGCAGGTGGAGCAGAGAATAGGATCAGTGGGTGATGGCTTGCACAGCAGCCACCGCACCTGGCAGTGACACTCTCACGCATCCGACGAGCCCACACATTTCTCTCTAAACCGGCGTGTCGAGTGTTGGGCATAGCCTAAGACACGGACTTGAATCATACAAATCAAAACCGACAGACAAATCGGCTGAAGGCTGATAACGTTCCTCCTTGCCGTTCAAAGTTGCAATCGATCACATTCGTCGGAGGACATTCCTCACGCAAAACAGCTTCGGATAGCCTCACTGACGACATACCCAGAGCATTCATCAGGAATCCGGCAAGGGGGAGGTGCGACAGGGCCGAATCTGGATCCATCACTGACAATGCACGATGCTCCGCCTGTGACATGTGCCGGCCGATGTAGTCTTCAAATCCAGCAGGATTGCGCTCGCGCATGGCCGCATCGCTGAAGTACTCCCCTGCGTCGTCCGGCAGCACAGGAACAATTCAAGGAGCCCGGGGCTTTATCCATCAGTACGCGAATAAGGCTGTGTTATGGTGAGCCTAAGCCAGTGCGAAGTTGTGTGTGTGTGTGTGTGTGTATTGCGTATATATATATATATATATATACATATATATGTATATATATGGTGAGCCCGACTAAGCAAGCCCGTCCATCAATTGTGTCTGTCATTTAACCCACCCTTTTGAACAAGATCTTGCATGAAGTGGAACCGGCGGTTCCTCACAACTGCCCGTGTCCCAGCACTGCCTGTGCCACTCGCCCTCTCTCGCGCAATCGACCGCACGTGCCAGCGTACTTCATAGTCTAAATTCAAGCATGCACACAACACACCTGTCAGCGGCCGGTCCCACACAGCTGTTAACCTCGCCAGAAACACTACGGAAGGCATAGCCGTGTACTGAGACAACAGCCACTGCTGCGCCCACAATACACGGTAGAACACCATGTCACGTGGGCATATTGCATTGCCTACCATCTGAAGCAGCAAACTCGTTGAGCTCGTCGGCTGTTAGGTGGCGACCCCACCGTTCTGCGGAGTGCAGTGCAAACATGCACGCGACAGCAGAGCGCGTCAGCACATCAATCGACGCGCAGACAACAGGCAACGACGGCTCACCGCATGGCTCAGACCCACACCAGACGGCGAATGAAGTCCTCACCGAGAAACACAGCCGGATCCCTCTGCAAAGTGGACTCGAGGAAGGCCAAGCGCCGGTCCACAGGGAGCTCACGGCCGGCGTCATGAGGGGCTCCTGGCACGCGCACCTCCACGGCGTCGTTGGGCTGTGCCGCCAGCCGACGCGCCATGGCAGCAGCACGTGCGGCCGCCTGCTGTGCCATGCTGCACTCAGCATTCACTATCATATGCACTTCCATACTGGATTGGCGTTTGGGTTCGTCTAATCTTTGTCATCCGGCAATGACAGATATATTTTCTCACTGTAACAAAGGACCGCTGATCGTCAGTTTCTGGCGAGTTCTCGCACTGATTTTTGGTGGCCGTTGCACGTGCATCGATTAAGTGGAACATTTACCGTGCACACAATAAGTTTTGAGGATGAGTTATATCTCCCATCACTATTTGCAACAAGCACGACGAGGCATTCTTGTTTCTTGAGAGCGATTCGCATCATTGCCATGTCCGCACTGCGTTTCGAGGGCTCGAGCCATTTCCGGCAGCGCATAGCCTTGGCGGTGCTGAGCGGGAGGGCAGTGCGCATAGAGAACATTCGCGCACTGGACGACGATCCCGGACTGCGAGGTTTGTCGTCACTCCCTGCTGCATGTCTGTCATTGTGTGAAGCGAAGGGCTCCGCATTGTAATGCAGGACGGGGAAGCCGGTACTTGTCTGCTCACAAAGCGGTGCTCATTCAACGCACGCAGATTATGAAGTAAATTTCCTGCAGTTGGTGGAGAAGGTTACAAATGGAACGGTTGTTGAGATTGGATACACAGGTGAGTTGTGAGTCACAGAATCCGCGGGTGCCCATGCTTATGTGTGTGCGTGTCCCATGCTTATGTGTGTGCTTGTGTGTGTGTGTGGTGTGACTCTGCTCATCGGTCACCGGGCTTGTTGTGCAGGAACTGCCGTGCTCGTGCGACCCGGCATAGTGTCGGGGGCGCGGAATGTAGTCCACGACTGCGGGACGGCAAGATCTATCGGTTATTTCTTGGAGGGTATCATTGCCCTCCTGCCCTTTGGCAAGGCGCCCAGTCGCATCACCTTCACGGGTATTACAAATGACGACCGCGACCCGTCGGTGAGCATTGACGCTGGTGGCTGCTTGAATTGTGGAGATGCGGCAGTGCTTGATCCGTTTTTGACTGCCAATGCCTTCTCTGCGCTGCCTCTCAGGTTGATACCTTGAGAACTGTTACTTTGCCACTTCTTCGAAAGTTTGGAATTGACGAAGGGTTGGAGCTTAAGGTGTGTGGGCCCACTATGCACAGTTCCTCACATCTGGCGTTGGTATTATTGGCAATGCAGAGATGGTGAATCGTCTGTGCCGTGCATCTCGCTGTTGCAGTGTCTGATTTTGATTTCTACGCCTGCAGATCACAAAGCGCGGTGCGCCTCCGCTCGGCGGTGGGGAGGTTGTCTTCCAGTGCCCAATAGTGCGCAAACTCATTCCAATGCAGCTCCTTGACCCCGGCAAGATCAAGCGCATCCGAGGAATTGCGTATCCTGGCCAATCTCTGTTTGCATTCATGCGTGCTTTTCATATTGCGGGTTGCTGGGAATAGGGAGGGGGAGGGAGGGGGAGAGAGCCGACGAGAAATAAGAAAGAGAGTGACATACACATTCTGCAGTGCTTCCTTGACAGCGCACACACACCACACACTCGCTCAACCTCAGATACTCTACTCGCGTGGCGCCGCAGACTGCCAACAGAATTGTCGATGCGAGCCGTGCTCTTTTGAACGCATTCATTCCCGATGTGTACATATACACGGACCATTATCGCGGTCAAGAGTCTGGCTTGTGGGTGAACGGCTGCGGCGTGTGCGCCTGCCCCGGATGCTGTGCAACCCCATCGTCCCGAGTCCTTTGTTGTCCCTGCTGACAGTCTCTCGCTCCATCCCGCAGGTCTCCGGGGTTTGCGCTGTCGCTTGTGGCGGAGAGCACTACGGGCACTCTCCTGTGCGCAGAATCCGCAGCCGTTGCCGGTCAGCTGCCGGAGGAGGTCGGCGAGCGCACCGCGCAGCTGCTGTTTGAGGAAATCAAGAGGGTGTGTATGCGGCCACACATATTTTGCACGTCTGTTACGTCTGTTGCGTATGTGTATGTGTGCTTGTGTGTGTGTATGTGTTGTCACTTGCTCTTGATAGTGCGCGTGGCTTACATTTTGCGCTAAGTGTGCTGTTGTCATTGTCTGATCCCTGCTTGTCCACAACGGCCCACGCTCCAACCCGTTCTCCACTCTCACCTTCACTGAAACTCCACTCTCACCTTCACTGAAACTGCCTACCAAACGATTTCATAAATGTTGCTGACTGCCATTTATTCCTCAGGGAGGCTGCATTGACACCCAGAATCAGAGTCTCGCAATGCTCCTGATGGCCCTTGGACCGGAAGACGTGTCGCGTGTGCGCCTTGGAATGCTGTCCCCACATACGTGAGTCTAAACTTGCGTGCATGCAATTTCGAAGTCATCAACACATTCGAAATACTGACACTTTTGCGCTGCGTTGAACATCTAACGTGTAGGGTTCAGTTCTTGCGGGACATGCGGGACTTCTTTGGAACGACTTTCAAGATCGAAACCGACGCCCAAACGCACAGTCTGCTGGTGTCATGTATTGGTATCGGTTATCTGAATGTTAGCAAGAAGGTTGCGTAGTCGCGTGACGCCGCAATAAACCGATCCACAAAGACGAGACTGTCTCGCGGTGCACTGGAAGCAGGCATGACGTAATGGTTTATAGACCACAAACGCAGTGGGTAAGGCGCTGCATCATAACTTAGATGGACAGATGCCGCCTTCTCGGACTGCCAGTCCATCCCTTATTGCGCAGTATCACTGCAAGTTGAACTCCTTTTCAAACTTGCTCCACGAATCGTGACGAGCCAGATTCGTCAATGTGACGTCCGCGATTACTACGCACAATTTAAATCGGCACGTGACTACTGCGGCTCTCAGTGTGGCTGACCGTCGGGAATCAGCCGCACTCACTGCTGAGACAGGGGACATCTGGGCTATTTTGTGCGTTAGAATTCCTCCCCACACACGCACACACAATCAAGAAGTCGGACCTAAGCTTTGATTTACCAGTTACGAAGCCACGCATATCCCTGCAACACTGACTCTCAGTCGTCTCCACAGCACAGAAAAATGTACAGGCTCATCACGATAAGGCCGTCCCATTACAATGAGAAAGCACGTTGGGCATTGGATATGTTCGCCATTCCCTATATGGAGGAGCCACACGCTCCAATGTTGCACACGCTCCCCGTGCTGTGGGCGACCCGAGGAGCTGGCAAACGGGATGCGGTCTCATCTCCTTTGTCCACACCCGTTCTCGTCTTGGACGACGGGGATGTCCTCACAGACAGTACGGCGATAATGCGCTTCGCGGCTTCCTCGTCACCGCAAGCATCAATATTTCTCAGCGACGCCGCTCTGGAACTGGACCGACGTTTCAGCGATAAACTGGGTGCCCATACTCGTCGCTATTTGTACAACCAACTACTTCCCCGCACAGATCTTTTTACCGAGATCGCGAGCGACAACCTTGGGTGGTGGGAAGCGTCTGCAACGTCAGCACTTATGCCCGTGCTGGTTGCTGGCCTTCGTCGTGGTCTTAACGTCACGGATACTGGCGCACAACGTTCGTTGGAGGTGGTACGAAGTGAATTCGAATTTGTATCAAACCTCCTCAGTGACGGACGGCAGTTTATCCTTGGTGACACGTTCACCGCTGCCGACCTATCCTTCGCCACGATGGCCTCTCTTGTTCTTCTTGTCCAGAATAGCGAAGGTTACGGGGCGCACGTCCCAGCTGTGTCCAAGTGGCCGCCCGCAATGCAGGAAACTGTTCAATTTTTCCGGAATACCCCAGCCGGCAACCACGCTCTGAAAATGTTTTCGTCCCACAGAGGTAAACGCATTGTGCCTTGTGGCAAAGGGAAACCTTGAGCAACAGTCAGTTGACGGTTTCCTCTCCCTTTAGCAATACATGGCTATCCTGAATTTATATTTTTGAAGCTCGAGCGAAAACAATAGCTCAGGAAAAGAATCAGCACTCAGAAAAATGGTAGAATTATTGACAAGTGGCGAATAATACTGAGTACACAGAAATCCTTTCTTGCGCTTGCGAAACGTATTGGACGGATGAGAAGTGCAATTAATTTATCCATCAATGATCAATGCGCATGGAATAAAATATTTTATTGATTTCGTTGGCGCATGCGTATATTTTCGTAATACATACATTTGCATATAAGCACATATAATAGCACTTTAATATATACAAATTGAACCTTTATGGAGGATCATTAATCAATTTGGAATGTACACAGGTCCTCCTTTAAACAATATGGTAGAAACAATATTGATTTCTGACAGTTTTGTATACTGTTTGCATGAAAACAAAACTTCCGATATGTTATTGTATTATTGTACAGTAATTTCCATAGTCCTCGATATAAACAAAGATCACCGACCGTATCTGCAAAAGCGTAACAATAAATAAGCGCAGAAAAATGAAGGTTAGCCAAAAAAAATGCAATAAATAAGACCGCGATGAAAGAAAACCGCAGTATTCATTCGCTAGATAAGGAGCTTACTTCTGAAATTCCCATTCCCGGTTATCCAAAGGACACACTTGGCGCGTTTTCAGCCAGCGCGAGATGCAATGGAAGTGGAATGCGTGCTGAGGGAGCCGAAGAAAAAGACTCGTTATAAGTACTTGTTCGGTCACACAAAGAAGTTCCGGTGACACACATTGCGCGCAGGAGGGAGCCACAGTGTGTGATAGTTGTGTGAGAAGAATACGAAAATAGGTGCGTCAAGAAATAAGCAAATATTATTGTTCAAAACGTACATTGCAAACGCCCCAGGCGACCGTGCACTCTTCGCTTGTTGCCGAAGCTTGGTTTGCCTGACATTCAATGCCTGCATAAGCGCGGAAAAAATATTGAGACTTGTTACAATCAACAAATCAACAAAGACACCACGAGCTCATCAAGATCATAAGCACCATCCATAGGCGTTCACTTAGCACATGCAGAAGAATGTATAGCATAGTCTGGTGAAAATAAAAGACTTACACAAATCCATAATATGATTTCGGCAAATGGCGCAGTTGTCGACAACGATGTCTGCAAGAGTACAAATAGTCAACGACAAATTCACATCAGCAAGGTTGATTTCATGACTGTGCTATTCAAGCAAGCTGAGCAGGTCAGAAAATAATGATATGTAACGGCAGGTTACGTACCCCACGCCCAAAGCGCAACCGCGTTCCACTGCGCAGAAGGAATGTTCACGCAAACATGGCGTCAGTAAGATTCAAAGGCTCACAGAAAGCAAAGCAAGTCAGCAGTAAATAAATACAGTTTATCATGGCTGCATATGAGTGTGATTGATTACCTTCTTGACTTCAAACCGCTTGCGCTCCTTGCCCTTCCCAGCCGTGCCGGTGGTGGCGGCGGGTGAGGGATCCACTTCCATCGCTGACATCTTGAATTGGAGAATTGATTAATGCGATCACAATTATTGACCTGTCAACCTCTTTGAGATGGTACTAAGAAGAAGAAAAACCAAGCAAGCAATGTTAATGCTGTTTGTTCTAAAGTGTGAATTTGCGATCAAATTTTCGACACAATTCATGTTGCCGTCTGTGACTAAGTTAGTCCCCCCCGGCATCATCATCATCTTCTGCTAAGATGGTCACACTGACGTCACCTGGTCACATTTACGGGCACCTACATTTCAGCTTGACCCAGGGGGTCAGGACCAGGACACCTGCTTGACCTAAAGTTTTAATCAGCGTACGGCAGATGGAGTAAACATAATGCGGCATTCGCTCTGTAAAGCTCTGTAAGCATAGCATGTGCGTGCTCAAAAGAACGCTCATTATGTATTAGATTTGAACAGAACGCTCACTATGTTTGATTTGTAGCAGACGTGCACAGTAGTTGTTTCTAGGGTTGGGCTGCACTCTGACAGGTTGAGATGGCGTCTCTCTCAAACCGGATACGCAGTGGTCTTATGGGCTACCTGGGAAGTGGCACGACTCCAGCTGCGTCACCGACAAATGAAAATGTCGCGCGCACACACGCTCCATTGGGGGCATCATCGCCCCCAACAACGCCCCGGCAGCGTGGCTCGGCGCAGTCGGCGCAGTCGCCTTCGCAGTTGCAGGCAATGTCCGCTGCGACACCGTCGCACGAAGGCGTTGGGGGTACTCCACGGTTTGCAGCGCAGGGACTTGTCACCGGCGGACGATCCTTCATGCAGCTACTGCGGGGCTCGTCGGATTCGTCGCCAGCCTCTGGAGGAAATTCGACCCCGCCACTTTCCCGGGGCAACAGCCGCGCGGGCCTTGCGGAAATAAGTCGCGAGGGACGGGGCGCAAAGTTGGATCTTGCTTGTGCCTCCATTTTCCATGCATTGCAGCAGGCGCATCCGCCCGCCATCACGCAGCACGTCCAAGCAATTGCCGCCATGCTGTGTGACGAGGACTCGGATAAGGCGGCATCGCAGCCGTGCTTCCGCGCGTTCTTGCACAAAGGCGTGCTCGAGAGGTTGTGCTCGAACAAGGTGCTCGATGCCGTGCCTCATTTGCACTACGACCTCCTTCACCTGTTCGGGGTTCTCCTCAAGCGTGTGCGACACCATCCGATCTTGGCGCATCCTCAGTTTCGCAATGCATTGAATTGGACTCTCCACTCGTGTAATAACGTGGCGCCTTCTACTGATATCGACGATGCGCTGGTGCTTTTGCTGCACACAATATGTGACTGCATCACTCGAGATAACTCGCTTCTCGTCCTCTTTTTCGACCGCCATATCGGAGGAGCTTCCACAAAGGATGGCGGCCAGTTTGTTGTGTTTAGTTTACTCACGCGATACATCCACATGGACCACATGTCTCTGACGGACAGGGCATACGACGGCATTCGCCTCGTTCTTCATCTCGCCGTTACAAATGAGAGCCTTGCAGAGTATATCGCAATATACTCCAATTTTTGCGACATTTTGGCGCTGGGATTGGGTGGACTCTACTCAACACTCCCAATGACTATGCTTCAAAGCGACGATGCCCTCACGGCACGTGAGGGCCGTCTCCTCCTCAGATCGCTCAATCTCTGCTGCGACGCCGTCCGTGTTGGGCCGGCGAATGTGGCGTCAAAGCTGCTCGGCCTCTTTCGCAGCGGTTTCTTGCAGAGCGTGCTTGTGCCGTCGCTGCTGCAGCCCTCTGATGACGCGGCGGCGGCGGCCACAGTTCACCTCACGGCCATGCTGCGCTCCATTGTGGATGCCCGTGTGATGCGCGTCGTTCTGGACTGCCTCTTTGCCGAGGCTGCAGATAATGCTGTGCCCTCTGATGTGTTTTGCAAGCGCATATCCGAAGGGGGCGACGTGCTGTGTTGTTCCACATTGCGATTATTCCACGTACTTCTGGAGCTTAATTGTGAGGACGTGGTGTTTGAATTGGCACTGCGGCACTTGCTGGAAGGCCGTCATGTACCCGTGGGCATGCCGTGCTGCACTCACGACGGCGAGTCTCTTGTGGAGTCCGCGCGGCGATTCCTCTCCCTCGCACCCGTGACACCCCACTCTCCCGATAAATCCAACTTTGCTGACTATTTGGCCGCTGCGGGCGTTGGCGTGCGGCACTGCGCATGGGCATGCCGCGATTGGTCGTTGCCATACAGCCGGTGCGCAGGGTCGGCATCGACGGGCGCAACCGCGGAGGATGCACAGCGGACCCCATTTGATGGAGGGCCGTTTATCCACGCACTGTTTGTCAGACTCCGCAGAATGCTCAAGCAGCCGGTCCGAACGAATTTGCTGCTGACTGCGGTGATCTCTCGTCTCGCCATGTATCCCCAGCCTCTTTTGAGATCATTCCTTCTTGATTGCCGACTGGTTCTTGCGCCGGGCGTTGTTTCTTTGCACGACGTGTTGCGCAAAATTGTTGCCGATGTGTCAGAACTTGCGCGAACGACGCACGGCTTTGCGGCATCCCTTCTCAGTGCCCGTGCCTCCCTTGCGCACGGTGTGCATATTGGCAGGCGCGCTTCCACATCAGACCTCGGCGGTGGCAGGGCTCGCGAAGGCGCTGATGCGCTCATGGCCGTCGTCTGCTACGAGGAATTTGTCAAGGAACTTGCCGCGATCGCCCAGGAGCACGTGACGGTTTCGTGGGGCGACGCCGCTTTTGCAATTGGTGACGAGTCGGTTGGGGCTGTTACACCTGCCGCCATCAGCGCTGTATCGGCCCACACCTGAATGCCGGCCGAAAGGCAAGCATCGCAGTAAATTATGGTCCAATTGCGGTCTTACAGACTATTGATTTGCTTTTGCGTGAGTTGACTGACGGATTCATCCAAATAGTGAACTTTTAAAAGTGTGAATTAAGTAGATTCGCTTCAAATTATTCCGTTACGTCCTGTCACTCTGGATTGAAGGGCCGTCACATTATCTGGTTTCGGAACACAGGGAAGGCAGATGGGACTCGCTAGATAAATGGGAAGGTAGCAAATGGCACGATTCCAACAAAAAAAAACAAGCTACTGCACAACCAGGGCAGACCGGCACAGTTCACTTAATTCGTATTTTAATGCGCGTTTGACGCGCGCACGCAGATTGCGGTGTTTCATCGCCACTGCTTCAACGCCGATTAGCCAGACACCCCAGCAAGCTCAGATTAAGTTCGCAAAAGTATGAGCACCGACTAGATCCAGTCCTTTTCACCGGCGGCAGTGGCCAATTTGAAGAGTGCATTTGTGACCCGCCATCGACTCAGGTACGTTGCAGCATATGTGAATGTAACTCCGCATTTTCGAATGATGACTCTTACGGCTGCGTCTTTTACTATATAATACACAGAATGGAGAGTGAAAGTCCCGAAGAAATTGTCAAGGTATGTTGAAATCGCATCAATGGTTCCGCACACACTGCAATTTTCATTGCCCGTACATTGGGTCTAAAAGATTTCTTGTTGAATTGTCGACGCCACAGCTGATGACATTTCAAGGGGGGCCCCCTGTAAGTGCGATGTTGCCACGCAAAAAGCAAGCATTTTTTGGAAGCCCTGACTCGAGGAAAGACGAGGAGAAGGCTGAGCGACGAAGCCAGTCGGACCTCTCCAGCCCTCTCAACTTTTCGTCCTTGGGGTCTGATTCGCACTCCGACGTGGTGAGTGCTTGCTCGACGTTGATTGATTGGTTGCATACTCGCCCGATTTGCCGTGATTATGGTCGACCGTCTAAGAACCTCACCAAGTGGACCCCAACCCTCCTGTCAACGCAGGATGATGCGGCAAGCCCTAAACGGGCAAAACCGAATCAACAAAGCAAGGCGATGAATGGCGCCCCGGATGCGCCGCAGGTGAAGTTGGTCCTGCGTGTTGCGGGGCAGTCGTCCGATGGACCGCCAAAGACAGCGATGCCCCGCAAGCACCCGCGCAGCGAGTCAGAGTCAGACAGTAGTGACGACAGCGACGACAGCGACGACAGCGACGACAGCGACCGCAGGCGGAAGGATTTGTCTCCCCCTGCAAAGCGCCCTGCTGTGCGATCCCGATCGTCCCCCGAGAGTGCCTTGTCACGAAATGGTTCGGGTGCGGACGCGGGCAGATTAAGCCGGTTGGCTTCGGGTGAAGACCGAGTAACTGAAAATGCAGGCGATGACGTGCGCAAAGATCGCAGTGCGGCGGCCGCACACGAACGTCGTGACAAAGTTTACGACAAGGAAAAGAAAGAGAGAGATTCCGATCGTGAGCGAACGCTCAAGGGACGCCGGGAGAGCCGCGATGACAATGAGGGTCGCACGAGTGGCAAGGAACGGGACAAAGGAAAGGAGAGGGACAGGAATAGGGACAGGGAGAAGGAGCGGGAGAAGGAGCGGGACAGAGAGCGGGATAAGGAGAGGGATCGACGAGAGCGGGACAAGGAACGAGAGAAGGATGAAAAGAAGGAAAGGGAGAAAGAAAGGGAGCGCGAACGAGAGAAGGACCGGGAGAGGGAGAGAGAGAGAGAGAAGGAGAGGGAGAGGGAGAGAGAGAAGGAGAGGGAGAGGGAGAGAGAGAAGGAGAGGGAGAGGGAGAGGGAGAAGGAACGACACAGGGAGCGAGACAAGGACAGAGAGAGGGATAAGGATCGCGATCGCTCCGATACGAACGGACGCCGTGATAGTCGTCGCCCATCGACCACGGAAGAAACATACGATGCCCTCTACAAAAAGGCAAAGGCGCAAAAACACGAGGCCGACAAGGTACTGTGAATGATATGCGTCACTTTGAATCTCTTCTGTAATTCAACACAAAGTTTAACGAAAAGCTTATTCTACTGCTGAATCCCAGTCGGACGACCCCCACAAGAAGAACCTTCTCTATTTTGATGCAATTCTCTGGTTCATACGTGCTGCACACACCCGTGAGGTAAGTGGCGTGGGGAATATTATAAGTCTGCTTTCGCTTTGTGCGAATGGTAATTAATCCGAGTGTGTTTTTGTTGCATCTGGACATGCAGCGAGAGGCAAGCAAGCGCTCTGGCAACGAATACATCGTGCAGGCTGTTGAACTGTACAAGGGCACGATTCGCATGATGGAAACAGTCATCAACAATTTTCTGGGAACTTCGGACAAGCCCCGCGCCACTCTATGGTAGGGTCCGCAGCGCATATGCAACACTTGCAGAAGGTTCCGAAATGACTGCGTTGACATGCGGATTTGTCACTTTGCTCTCTTTATCAGTCTCAAATGCAAGGCTATTCTCGAGCGTCGCCTCCATCTTCTTGATGACGGGCTGTTGCGCCGCGGGGCGAAAGTGCGTGAGTCGCTCAATGCGGCCGTCACAGCAGCGGCTTCACACGCACGACCACACGGCGCTCTTGGCCTTCCACCACCATCAAGGGCCGACACAGGTGCTGCACCGCCATCAAACGGATCGGGATTGCAGTCGCCTCAACTCGATCATCAGGTAAAATGTGCTTTCTCTCCCCTGTCTCGCCCGAATTCTCCGCTCTTCATAATACTATATGGGAGATGGGCGTGCCTAATGCACTCCGATTACTGAAGGGCATGGAAGCCTTTGTCTAAGGTTTACATTTCACTGAGCTACGTAACTACGACTGTTCATGTTAATGACGCGTCCCCCCATACACATGCACCCACCGCATCTCCTAGTCTCATCTATCTGTGACACTCCCGTCGGCAACGGTGGACGCTATTTTGAAATATGTTGACGAAACCCTCCTTACGCTTCGAGCTCGGGAAACCTGGAAACAGAGCGAGACTTATGTTGATCAGGGTAGGATGCCGGACGCAAAATTTGTTGTTGTGCTTTGGTTTTGTTGCTTCGCCAGAGCACCACAAAGCGCGCTTTTTGCTATCCACTTTCCACTTCCTCTGTTTTTGGCTTTCACTGACCACGACCACTGACTCCACAATTTACTTTGCGCGGTTTGCAGCGACGTTTGCGCAGTCCACACAAGCGTGCGGCCCCATTTCGCTCGACTCAAGCCCCTCTTCGGCTGTAGCCTACGTCGAAGATGCTTTGAAACGCATGCATCAGCGATAACCAGGGCCACAACCCTTCTGTGGGCTGATGGAAATTAAAAGACGACCGAAAACTTTTCATTTCCGTGCACACACAGAAACGCATTCTATTTACAGCGAAACACATGAATGGGGAACGACATGTCGCAGTTCAATCCCGGGCCTGAAAGCGGGCAGCCTTCTTGTACGTCAAAAAGAGGCTCAGGCCGCGGAAAAAGGAGAGCCAGCCAACCAGCACAAAGGCCCAGACAACAAACTGCTGGTAATGTCCGTACTCGCTCGCCTGGCGCACATAGTCATAGTGGCGAATGAGAAGGCCAATCTTCACCATATCGAGGCCGAATCCGGCAAGAGCACCGCACTGACCCGCCAGCGTCGTGCTCATGCAGTAGGCAACGAGGTATCCGATCCAGTTGAAGAAGAACGAGACTGCGGTGGACAACATCGGAGTTTATGTGAGCCCGAGCACTCATTCGTTGCAAGCAGCTCCTTGGCGCGGACGCCTACTATCCCAGACCCAACACAGTGGCATGCAACAGAAAATGCAATAATACGCATTTGAGCAAACTCCCTCCCCCCCCCCCCTCTCTCAAGAAAAGAAGTAGAAATAAAGTAATAAGTGTATATATATATATATATAAATGAATGGTACATATTTTGACACGCTAAAAATTGAACTTTCCATTGTTTTACATACCAAGGAATGAGCCCATGAAGGAGAGTTCTGATCCCAGGGGCATGCCGTCGACTGCATTGCAAATAAGAGCGAAATCAAATGCAGGTGAGCGCGCGGAATTGGATCGCACCAACCACAGAATACAACGCCGACAAGTTTGGCTCACCAGTAAGTTCACCGACGGGCTCCATGGCGAAGGAAATAATGACAGGGCCCTGCGCAAAATGTACAAAAGGTCTTCAGCTTCAACTACACTAAACGACAAAATACGTCGCACTAAGGAAAGCCACACCAACCGAATCTTCTCCCTTCTGAAAGCGCACTTCCTCGTAGGAAGGCAACTTGCCCTCAGCACCATCATACGCTGGAAGCGTATCCTCCTCGATGGGAAGCATTTCAACAGAGCCCACCGAATTCGGTGCCTCCGTAGAGAGCTGGGGAAACAAAATCAAACAAAAGTAAGGGAATAGATCAGGAAGGTAGTTGCGTGAATGCATGGCAACGCATGTCCGCAAACCAAGTAAACAATAGAAACACAAGACGTACCAGCTCGTAGCGCACGTTGGTCATAGTAAGTGAATTGTAGTGACTAGCCAAAATGTTGTTGTATGTGAAATGTGAGTCGATTCTAAAACAAATAACGATTAGAAAGCTTGTGTCAAGTATCACACCGCTCTGTGCACATTCAGATTGCATCAATGTGACAGAAGGATCCTTGGACCTCCCCTTAGGCCCCCTTAGGCCCCCTTAGGCCCCCTTAGGCCCCTTAGGACAAGAGGGTAACCAAAAAAAAGAAACCGTCCAAATATGCTCTAGGCGGGACTCGAACCCGCGACCTTCGCATTCCTCAACTGAGGTACGCGTAAGTGTGCGCACTGCCATATAAGTACGACGCTCTAACCAAACTAAGCTACAAGAGCAGCATTCGGTGACATGTTGCCATATAAGGTAACACGGTTCCAACGCTGATTGGGAGTCCTTTGGCATATATATAACCACTTGCGCAGAGATTCATTAACTTATTGCCTTGTTTCTGCTTGCCTTGTTTTGCCTTGTTTCTGCCCAGTGTACTGAACCCTTGCTACTGCCAATCTTACGGCGCATCAGCGATTGTCTATCAAGTTTGGTTTCTAAAATATTAAATAAGACAATTCAAAGACGAACAAACTCCAATACGGTTATGAAATCAAAAAAATAATGAAAGCCAGTTCATTGCAATGTGGAAGTATGTACAAGAAAGCCAAGAAACCAATAAACAATTTGCGGCGCGTTTCCAGAACGACAGCGCATACAATTGTCTGAACGAAAGTAAATTAGCAAATAGACAGTGCAGGCGATGCGTTCGACACATATCCGGAGTCTCGTTTGCTGGCGCTGGATGGTCCGTGGTGTGTACCAGTGTTTTTGACACCGGGACAGCTGCTACATGACGGTTGTGCAGCGTCAACAAAAAGCGCCCATGGCTCCATAGAGAGAGGCGGCTGTGGGGGAGGTACTTCTGGGGGTGTAATTTGCGAAGTCCCCGTCATTCTGTCAATGATGGTGCACTTGCGGTGCTCAAACTCGCCGATCGACAGCTGTCCCGCCTCGAGCAAAGCCTTCAGCTCGCGGAAGCGATCCAGAGACACGTCAATACAGTCATTGTCTGCAAAATTATCGTAATCAACCAACACATCCTCGTCGTCCTCATCGACAGCGACAGACTCGGCACATTGCGCGTAGTTGCTTGAATTGCCGAAGCCAAAATCTCGGTCACGACGACGGGCAGACGAGTTAGCCGGACGAACGTCATATGCCGTGCGGAACGACCGCACCGCCCCGAAATGCTCGAGAGCATCGACCACGTAGGACCAGCCACGCGAAGCTGCAATATGCAGCGGTGTACACCCCTTCCAGTCGCGAGCATTGGGGTCGGCACCCCGGTGCAGAAGAAATCGGCAGCATGCAGCATGTCCACCAGCAGCGGCAAGAAAAAGCGCCGTCTCGTGAGAGCTATCTTCCCAATCCACAAATACGCCCTCCGCAACAATAGTAGCAAGTTTTCTGTATTTAGAAGAAACGCAAAAGTATGCAAATATTAGACGTGAAATCGCATACACAGACCGCAGGAAGTGCCATTTTGTTCAGTATGTCAGGGAGGGACAAGGAAGACGCACCGACTCAAAGACACGAAGATTGGGTTTTTGTACTCACCGCAAATCCCCTGAAGCGGCCGCGGCAAAGAGACGGCCCTTGACTTCAAGTGCGTTTGCGTGTGCCAAAGCGCAGGCAGCGACAATTGCAGGAAGAATGTCTGCCCCAGAATACGGAACCTCTGCGAGCAGGAGAGACGGAGCGCGGAAGCCGTGGAAGCGCACAAACCCATTTGTGACCACGCATGAGGCAAGTCGACGGGGCTCGTGAAGTGCCTGGACAATGCGCCACGCATCCCGCGAATTCTCGAGAGGCCGGAAATCGGTCACATGCTGCATGCGCATGCCGTCACGGCCTACCCAGTCGTCGCCGATTACGCGCCAACCCATAACATCACGGACTACCTTGTGGCTGACGCAGTGCCATACCTGTTTACGAGAGGGAAAATGCACACTAATCAGAAAAAATAGAAACGAATGCGTATTCCTGCATTTCAATGCGAAGTGAACGCCAGACCCACCTGATGAGCAAGACAGGCGCCAGACGGAACATGGCGTGCGTGAGCGACCTGCTTGAATAGCTCTCCTTTCGACGCATCGTAGCCCAAGACGACGCGAGCAAGTCGCATTTCTAATGAGCTGAGTGTGTGCGCCGGTGAATCGTTCAAAGCGAGAGGCGATGACGGGCCATCGGACAAATTCTTCACGGCACTCCCATTTTGTGGGGAAATGTGGGATGCACACTCGTAATAGAAGTCGTCGTGCACTCCCGAGTCGCGCGATTGAATGCTATCGTGGCGTTCGGTGTGGCTGTTGTTGTTTTCATGGGTGTGCGCAGTTGCGTGTTGAACACACTGCGCAGGCATTTTCGAGAATAACTAAAGACGAATGAAGGGGAGAAACAGAAGGCGATGCCCTGGGCTTTGATCCCAATTAGGCACAAATTTTCGCCAGCATTTTCACAACTTTGATGGTGAACTAATGATATACGACGACGTGATGCATTATCGCATTAATCCATTGTGCAGACAGAAGTCAAGCTGTATTTGACAACTTCTCTCCACTGCGCAGCCAGAAGCTGTGTGCGCAATCGACGTAGCCAACGCCAGTGGCACACACCGTCGAAGGGGTGCAACAATGCAGTGACGCACTGTGCGGTATGATCCAACACACAGCATACCATACCACGCACATGCACACAACCCCGCACACAAGATGCATGTGCAGTGGTTGTTGCACAAAGCCATTGCTGAACAATCACAAAAACGGCTGATCGGATATGCCAAAAATAAAATTGAGATTAATTTACTCCAGGGCCATACAAATCTCATACAAATCTTGTGTGCAATGTGCACCCTCGTTGGTCAGGCGGTGCGCGTCACATGCGCGGCGGTGAAATAGCCTCCCCTTGCCGCGTCTCCTTTTTCTCTCTCTCGGATGCCCCCTTTCTATAGTGACCTCATACTAAGCGCCTCTCCCTCTTGGTTTCGCGCCCTCACAGCCAAAGTGGAGTGCGCATACATTTTCCTTATTGGGCGAGTGGACACGGGTTCACGTGTTGAACCGCACACGTTGTATTGCACGCCTAATACTGAGTGGTCAACGCAACCCCATTGGCCCGCCACCCAGCCAATCGCAGCCCGCCTACGTGCGCAGTCAACACATTCCCAGACTTATTCGGCTTGTGCTTTCCTCACCACATTATGCCCCGGTTCACAAACCGCACACCACACTCTTCAACGTCACACATTACAACAAACAAAAAAAAACAGCCACACAAGCACTTCCTGAGGTCAAGAACCAAACCTCTAAACCTCACTGTGCGGTGCGCGTGAAGAAATAAACGTAGCCTTGTCCTGGCGCTCCCTCCATCCCGAAATCAGCCACTTTTTCGTCGTTGAAGAAAGCCCAACGTCCGTCCTCCATGCGAACATGCGCGACATAGTGACCGCAGTGCACAGACGTTCCCTTGTGTGTGACGTACGCATGGAGTCGATACGCGTTTGGACCACCACGACTACCGGCATTCGGAATTGCTGCAGTTGGTTGAACACGCAAATGTTTGACGTGATGAGCTGAGGATCAACACATGCACCGACCGCAGCGCACAGTGCACCCGCACATACTGTTTGTGGCATCGCTCGCACCGCTTTCGCTCGTCTCAGAATCGCCCACGTCGTCCGAATGGCTGAAGAGCCAGTCAACCGCCCTCTCCATATTGCCGCCCTGTTGGTGTTGTCGATGTTGTTGTGTGTCCCTCAGTCAGTGATGTAACCCAAGGCAACACTGTGCGGCAGTATTTAAACAGACCGACTGACCCACCGTCTCGCATAACGCCTTCCGCGCCTGCGCAGGGGTGAACCCCATATCGCACAGCGCCGATATGTGCTCCTGTGAAGCTGCCGAGGTGGCGCCTGGCGCAGCTTTCGGCTCATCGGGAATGTCTATGTCTGGTCAAATGAACGCCAGGAAAAATAGTGAGTTAAAGCAATAATAAACAACGACAAACGTTCCTGATCAAGCAAAAACATGGGCCCTACTCACTGGGATCGTCCATATGCTCCAATATCCAGTTCATGGCCACCTCAGCACCGGCGTTGCCGGTCGCACGCAAGGCCTTTTCACACCGCACTTGCGGGAATCCCATCGAAACAAGTTGCTCGACGGCAAGCGCGTCAACACTTGCCAGGAGGGCTCCTACAAATATCGAACAGCGAACATCGGTCAGTGTGCTCCAGATGAGCCAAATAGAATCCAGATCGGTCAAACATGCCAGACAAAAAGAAGCCTCACCGGTGGCGGGCGGGGCGGAGGCGTCGTCGGGCAGCACATTCTCGTCGGCAGGAGGCTCCCCTCCAATAAACTGCCCAAGTTCAACCACGGCGGGCACGTCCACTTCCACATCTGCATGCGATTGTCCGCAGCACGCACGCGACAACAACAGAATAGCATTGCATGAATTGGGTGGCGCTGGCAAAGCCAAAAATGCAACGTGTCAAAGTGCGCGAAAGTGAGCGCACCAATAACAGATCGCATGTCCCACCAAGTTTTTTCGGAACCCAATCCTCGTACACAAAGCGCCTCACTTGCACCACGAGCACATCCGGGGTGGAAAAGAATCGGCTTCGCCTGCAAATTGGAGAATGGGAATACCAACTCAGCGGGAAGCCGCCGAAAGACGGATAGATTTGTTTTTTTGGCAATGCACAGCATACAACGGCAGGCAAACAAATGATGGGCCACAACGCACTTGACGGCGGATGTTTTGTTCTTGCACCCGGGGCAGGTAAACTCAACAGTCTCTTCGCCCACAAACAGGCCGAGGCTCGTCATCAGGTCTGCGCGCCCGTCGGCACCGACCAGCATCGGCACACCCGCGTGGTTCTCGCGCGTGTACGAGTAACGGCAGCCCCCACACGACGCACACTGCAGCCGCTGCTGCATGACAAAATCAAAGCAAGATGCAGGAGACCCGGCATCACCCAGACCAGCGGCTTTCGCGTCGCGCTCGAGCCGCGCACACAAGTGCTGGAAAAATTCAAACGCGTCCTGCTGGCGCATGGAAGAGAATTCGGGATGGTCTTTGCCGGCAACGCTCTTGAACATGGACGGCCTGACGCCCACCTGCGATGTGTCCCCGTCGCCCCCCGCAACGGACGCAGGTGCTGCTCCCTCCCCGCCAAGCGACAGCGCGATTGCCTCTGCCGTGGCCGCGTCGTCGTCGGCGGACGAATGCTTGGCGGCAGTGCGCGCATATCGCCCGCTCAGCAGGCCGTCCGCCATCTTCTCCATCTGGCAGCGGAAGCACTGTAGCGTCCACCAAAACCACCAAAACCACCGAAAGAATGAACGTAAACCGAACATCAGCACAATAGCCGTCATTCGCATGGGTGTGCTATCCCTTTTAATAAACTCGTGGCACACCATCCGTCATGTTCGGCCGAATTGGTCGCATGCACCTTGTCAGTCTTCTTTCAGCAGAGACACATGCGCCAGGCAACCTGCAAACCCACCTGCGCATGTGAAGCGGCGGTGCATGTCGTGCGGTGGTCGACCGTGACGCTCGCGAAATTACGACGGAACGCGGGAAGTGGAATGATCGACTGCAGAATGGACGCCATGTAGCAGCTGCCATCATACACGCCACACAAGATCAGAGGTAATGCAGAAACCGACAGCAGAGCGCAAAGCGGAACCGCATGCAGCACGACATCCACACCAACACCACACCTACACCACATGCCTGTTTCCCAAATTGGTAATGCCGGTCGCACCAGGGCCGCAGAGGGGCGGGAGCGGCCGCCCGTCAGTCCCCGTCATATTAAAGGCAAACCTGCGGTCATCATGCATGCGACGGTGTGTCAGTGTCAGGAGCGCCCACGCACCCAGTCGGCATACAGGAAGAGATCATGAGAAAATAGAAATACACGACTCACTTGATATTCTGATCGAGTTCCAGTTCTTTGGTGCTCTTTTCTGTCTGCGACTGCTTCGCGAGTTCGATCCCAAAGTGCGACAGATGCTCCGCAAGCATTGTGTCCAGCCGTGTCTCGTCGCATGCATAGCAAAATATGTCCGCGGATCCCTCGGCGGTGATCGTGCCCATCTTGCAGACGACACCGTGCGCAGTCTGCTTGAAGTGGTCCACCGCGTGGTTATTCCCACCACTGCCGTCGTAGTTCTTTCGACCGCATCCGAGGTGGCCGCACGCAAGGCACAGCCACAAATTCGAGTTGAGCTCACAGTCGCTGCAGTGGGCCAGCGATTTGCTCGCGAGCTGCACCCCCGGCTGCTGCGCCAACATGACCGTGTGCTCACACGCGACAACTTCGTCGCTCCATGCCTTCAGCTCCTCCGTTCGGTTGACTGATGGCGCCTTCATCACAGTCTCAATCACTGCCGGTAAGTCCGCGGACCTCGTGTCCAGCTCAAGCCCGCCGCACGCATAGCAGCACACGCGATACGCAAACTTGTATTGAGGTTCTTCGGCATTGAGACCGCCGGGCAAGCCGATCGCAAGTTTCGTTATCTTTGCTGGCTGTTCATTGCCACTCTGCATCGCAAATTAACCGGGGGCAGGCATATACAGCGCGCATAAGGCTCTGAGCATATAGAGAACACGATCGTAACAATAGCAAGGGGTAACCGATTACCTCAGCAATTGTCCGCCGAATGTTGAGGACGATCGGGTGATCAAACTTCTGCGAGTGCAGGGCGGCATGGCTCAAATGAGACCTGCAGCCACCGTTGAAGCATGTGAGGCACACGTCCACTCCAGTGTCGGAGTCCTGCGGGTGCGGGCCAACATGGAAGGCAATGTCAGACGCGCTCTCTGTGTTACTAAGCGCACATGACATGAATGATGGTCGCGGTCGCACCTCAGAGTCGAAACACTGCGTGCATTCCTCGCGATAGACGATTTGTGACGCGGATGGCTTTCGCACCCTCGCCAGATGTGGGCAGGAAGTCTGCATGGCCGCTGCTACACTTGGCGCGGTGGGTGGGGGTTCCTGGCCAGATATAAGGTCAAACGTGCGCTTTGACATTCAACCGCGCAAAACACCGCGCTGTTATCAAGCGAGATGCGGTATATATGCTCACTAATTCTGATGGTGGCAAAGCGCTCGCTTTTTACGCTGTGAGAATCTAGAAGTTTTGTTCTTTGTTAGAGAATTCGGTGGCAACACAAATTTGAATTGCCGAGATTTCGCCGAACTGTCAAGTGGAGCATCCAAAACATGACGTCATATCGGGTAACTGAATGGAGCGTAAGTCATTGTGGAAGCAGCAGTGACTTCATGGGGCGCGTAAACTGAGGTTGTATTGGGCCGTCTGCCATGGATTGCGCCGAACTCATGGCGAAAGTACTGTTATTGGCACGCAACATGGTGAAAATCGTGCGTCAGTCAAATTCGTTGCGCAAGACAAGTTACTTTGCCCGAACAGCTACTTGAAGTACTGATAGATGGACGACACATACGTCATGACGGAAATTGCGTCTGGTCGCTCCATGGAGACCATGTCCTCGACGTCCAGCAGTGCATGCACCCCGCACTTTGTGAATCCGTTGAATGCCGCGGCAAACAGCTTACGCCTGTCTGCCTTCCCCTCCGCAAACTCCCGCCACAGCCCCGCATACTCAATGTATGACGGCATGCAGCTGTGCAGGAGGGCGCAAAATGCAAGTCCGTCGGCCCAACTCTTACTGAAGTCCGTCATGGTCACGCCCTCGTAGCCCATCGTCCTCAGTCTGCACCACTCGAGAAGCGCGTCCTTGCCACTCGAGCCCGCACTCAGCCGCTTCGACGCTGGTGATCCCATCGGTGACGCCGCAGGAGAAGACCCGAACACGGCACTGGCCGGCCGCTGGGGCTTTGGGCTGCCTGCTGGGGATCCGGGGGCCGATGAAGGCGCGCTGCGTGCCCCGCCAAACGCAGTCACATTGAGCGTCGTGCCCGTCGAGTGTCGCTTCTTCTGGTCGTCACTCTCCCGGGCAGTCCTTCGGGCGGCGGCCCTGGCCTCGTACGAGTCAGAGTCCCCGGATACGTCGGGGGTCGCCGTCACGTGCACGGTCGGGGCAGACGTGCGGCTGGCCGCCACCGGGACACTCGCAGGGGCACCGATCGGCGCACTTGTTCCCGCAGATGCCGCTGCGCTGTCCACACCGCACAGCGCGAGGAGCGCCCGGGGGGATTCCAGGCACGTCATGCACACAACAGTGGCGTCCTTGCGCACTCCATACTTTTCCGCGGGACGTTCACCGCACTTGGAGCATGACTTCGGACGGACTGGTTTGTCCTCATCCACATATTCAACTTTTGTTCTTGCCATGACAGTGGACTGTGCATCACATTAAGAGTATTTATGTGCGGGAAGAGCGTGTGTGAGTGGTGCGTTTGGTCAGTTTGGTCAGTTTGGTCTGCATTTGGTCAGTACTTTCGATGCCGGGTGAAATTGGCACCACACTCACACCACATGCAAGTACACGGACCTTCACAACCGCAGCGGCGAATTTGATGGCGGCATCGTTGGTACCCTTCTCGAGTGCATCCACGGACACGGCGGCCAGATTGCATCCGATTCCGCGTGCAGAGTTGAAAGCGAGGGTGATATTCTCGCGCGCGCCACCGGCGGCACTCAGTGCTGCGCCGGTGTTAATGACACGCACGTCCACTGTCCCGGGTACTGCGGTATTGACCAGCTTGCACGCAAGCACACCATCGGCAAACGCAGCCCCAATCGACTCTTTGGACACCGGCAATTTCCCCCGCCCCGCCGCATCCGACGCAAGCGACCGATTCACAAATTCGGCATAGAGCGACTCGAGCGATCCGTCGAGGGGCTTCGAAGGCGCAAAGGCCGCGGGTTTTGTACTTTCCACAGCCGCTGCCGGCTGCTGCGTGCGTGCCGGTGCCGCTGCCGCGGGTGTGGGCGTGGGCGTGGGCGTGGGCGTGGCCTTTGGAGGATCAGCCTTTTTCGACTCCCCTGCGGCCTTTGTTATGATTGGTGTCTTGCCCTTTTCATCTGCCACACTGTGAGTAGAGGACGCTGGCTGCGTGGATGGCGCGGCCGCAGTCTTTACATGCGACACCTGCATGGTAGTACAATGTCAGCTACACCTTCGGCAATACAAAATATGTGTGGTTCCATGTAGACAGGCTAGCTGCTTCACAGGTGCGCTGTACTGGTTGATGCGAGCGTGGTAAATTGGTCTCACCGTTTTAGATTCGCTCAATGCTCCGCTGATTGCTTTTGCACCTGCACCGCTGCTCGTTGAAATCGACGGTGCCTTTGCAGTCGGCTGTCCGGCGTCGGTGGATTTCCTCTGGTCACGCGCCCTGGCACGTGCGGCAGCCCTCTCCTCGTACGACATGCCTAGATGAGCCGAATGTGTTCTATTGTGAGCATGTACCTTCAGAACACAAACGCATTTGCATTCACATTGCAGTCTGGAATTGCTAGTTGCCACACTCACCATCGTGGAGCTCTCCGCCATCTGAATGCACGGGCGCTGATGCCACTGGTGCGGGTGCGTGATGTGTGTGATGTACCGTGGGCACATGATGCACTGATGACTGGCTGTGCTTTGTCGGCGTCTTTTCGGCGACGAATGCCTTGTTTGCATTCGATGCGCAAGGCCCAGCCGAGGACGATGCTGGCGTTGACATTGGCGTTGGCGTTGGCGTTGCCTTGGGAGCAGCTTTCTGCCTTGATGGTGGATGCTTGCGGAGGTGTTCTTCTCGATCAGCGCGCAACTGCCGCAGCATCGCTCTTGCACTCGCCCTCTCGTCGTATGTTGTGGCATCAAGCACGCGCTTCTCCATCTGCGCTTCAATGGCTTCGTAGTCGGCATCGGCGGCCGCTGCAACAAGCGACTCGCGGCGCTCAAATCGGCCTGTGTGCTTCATTGGGGTGGCTACCGGTGCATTCGCAGAACCCTCCCCAGGCAGCGTTTGAGCGGGAGCGCGTGTACCGGCCTGCGTAGCGTCGTGAACTGGCGCCTTAACATGCACAACGGCCTCGCGTTTCAGTGCCCGGCTCTCCTTCTCGCGTCGTTCGTCTTGTTCTGCCTTGGGCACTCGTCCTTCCATCTGGCGTTCTCTTGCCTTCTCCTTTTCCTTCTCCTTCGCATTCTCCTTCTCCTTTTCTCTCTCTTTTTCTCGCTCTTTTTCTCTCTCAGCACGACGAGCAGTCTCCTTCTTCTCGCCCTCCTCTTCTTTACGTCTCCGCTCTTCTCTCTCCTTTTCTCTCTCAGCACGACGAGCAGCCTCTTTCTTCTCGTCCTCCTCTTCCTTGAGTCTCCGCTCCACCTTTTCGCGCTCTCTCTCCTTTTCTCTCTCAGCGCGACGTGCAACCTCCTTCTTCGCTTCTTCTTCGTCCTCCTTACGCTGCCGCTCCTCTTTTTCGCGCTCTCTCTCCTTTTCTCTCTCAGCGCGATGTGCGGCCTCCTTCTTCGCATCCTCCTCTTCCTTGAGTCGCCTCTCTGCGCGCTCCCTCTCTCGCTCAGCGCGTCTCTCTTTCTCTTTCTTTTCTTCTTCTTCCTCCTTACGTCGGCGTTCTTCCCTCTCACGCTCACGTTCTCTCTCTCTTTCTAAACGCCGCTGTGCAACCGCATCCTCCTCACTGCTCAGCTGCTTTTGTCGCTCTGCGCGTTCAAGTTCCTTCTTTCGCGTCGCTTCCTTGTCCTCCTCCTCCCGGCGCAAGCGGCGCTCCTCACGCCTGCGCTCAGAATCGTCGAATGCGTCAAGGCTTCCACTTGTGGCCGTCGCTGGCGCCTTCTTCTCTTCGACAACTGCGCTGGGGATCCTTGGTGGCGCATCAGTGGCTGGCACTGGCACTCCAGTCGCCTGGGCACGTTTCTCCTCACGCTCCCTCTGCCGTCGCTCCTTTCTGAATACATACAACGGCGGGGTTCATGGAGGAACCACATATTAGATTCAGCTTCGGCAGTTTTCGGCTGTGCCAATATGGAACGCATTACCAAGCCCGGGCAAGAGTAATCAGTGCTGCCGTGAGTCCACAATTGCCTGAATTGACATCGCACGACAATGCACTCACTTTTCCTTGAGCTCGGCCTCATCCCTCTGCATCTGTTCCTCCAAAGCACGCATGCGCTCCCTTCGCGCCGCACGCTTAGCCTCGATGTCGGCCTGCATGGCCTCGATCGAGTCGTCAGGCATAATAGAAATTTAGAGTGATCTGACTCCAATGGAACTCCTTGGATTCGCCAATGTGAAGTGGCGGTAGAGAAGAAGATCCCCGTGGTGAGGACAACCACTTGATACATATTCCATTTTGCTTGTTAAGAACGCCAAAACACAGTGAAGAACCAATCTCCAGTGCATCGGTCAGTGGCCCGGGGGCCGTTGCGGCCGACACTCACGGCCCACCTCAGCCGGTCTGTTGTTGTGATTAATGTGCGGGCTTACCTTGTATGGGAGTGCACTGCTCCGATTGGCTGGCGTCAGGTGACGTGGGGATGTGCGTCATCACCCATTGGTGTTACACAAATGTAACTTTTCGAGGCCGTGGATGTGCGGCGTTCAGTGGACAGTTAATGTAAGAAACTAATGATCTAAGTCTTTGGAAAACATGAAAACATGCTTGTTCGTTGATATGTATCGGATGTGGCGTTGAAATGTTCATTCTAAGCAACTATTCGGCGATATAACCACCTTTTTCTAGCTCAAATTGATACATCTGCACTGCTCCGTCAGACTGGCTGCCAGGCATTCTTCACTGTTTTGTACCCCGCGAGTCACGCGCGTGCATATGCATATGCAAAACCACACAACGCACGAACATACACATACATACACACCACCGGCCATCGCAATTTACTTGAGAAATAAGTGAACTTGTAAAAGGTACTCCGGCGTTGAATCGCAAGTTGTGTTACTGATACGACCAAATGTCTGATGAATTCGAATCGCGTGAGTCCCAAGAACGGGACGTGGAGGCGTTGCTGGAGCGGCTGTCCACACTCAAAGCCGACTATGAAACAACAGCCGGGGTAAGTGAAACTGAGGTCATTCTGCACAAGACGTCTCTGTGTGGCAGAATGTTTGTTTGTACGTCGCTGATGATGACGGAAGCTGTTCATTGCGCCGCATCACAGAGGGACACGCGCCCGCAGAGCGAAAGGCCGAGCATGGACAAGTGCAGGCGGGTGTGCGGGACGGTCGTCAGGAAGGTTGTTGGGGTGTGGGACTCGGCCGTGCGTGAGAACATTGAGCTAGTGCGTGGCGCAATGCTCGGTGCTGAGGCGCCTCCAGACCGCGGGGCTGCGGGCGACACCGACAGCCAAGTCGGCTCTGCGGGCGACCTGCGACGCGCAACAAAGGAGAAAATCGGGCCGTTTGGCGATGTTGAAGAGGTGTTTGGGGTTCTCTCCCGCCAGCTCACCCGTGGTCTACTCGAGCCCATTGCACAGAAGGTGTGCTGGTCCCAACTTGTTCTCGTTTGTGGTGTGAGTGTGTGTGTGCCCATTGCACAGAAGACGTGCTGGTCCCAACTTGTTTTTGTTTGTGGTGTATGTGTGCGTGCGCGTGCATCAAAGGCCGCTAGTGTTGATGCAATGATGCTTTTTGCAATTTCAGATCGAGGACGACTGCACGTCGGCATGCTCAGCCGCTCTCACTGAGTGCGTATATACACCCCTGAAGTTGCTTGAATGTGCCGCGTGTTAGGTCTCTACTTTGCGTATGCACGCTAGGAGCTCATATTCAGACCATCTTAGCAGTATGGTTCTCAGTCTGTGCGTTCTGCGCCCTCTGCGGGGCTTTCCTACACAAAACACAGGCAGCAGGCTGACTGTCTTGAACAAGCTGCAACCTTTGGACAAATGTGCCAATGCATCGAGTCAGCGATGGACGAATGGGGTCGCAAGCAGAGAAAGCGCCAGATTGAGGCGCAGGTGGGGCGGTGGATAGTGGCTGCGGTTGCCGGTTGTTGTTATTGGTGGGGCGGTGGATGTAGTGGCCCCATGTTCGAGTGCTCCACGAGGGAGATGTGCGGCTAAAGTAACAGCCGATGTCACCCTCCATCACAGCCCACAAATCCCACTCAATCACATGAACTGCCAAACGAGTTTGAGCAGCGACGTAACATTCCGCCATTCCGCACGTGCAGATCGAACAGCTGGAGCGCAATCTCAAAGCACTGAAGGAGGCAAAGACCGCCTAAATAATGTGGCATGGCCGTGGCATCCAGTGCGACGGCAGGAAATAATAATAACACAGAAACAGAGCAGAGCCCCACCGACGATTCGTGCACTATTGCTCAAATAGTAGGGAAATGCCGCTATACCTTGCGGTGGACGGCACCCTTTCCCTTTTTTGCCGTGGGCGCGGGCGCAGGTGGCGGGGGTGGCAATATGCTGAGGAGCTGCTCCCTGGTGAGCGTGAAATCGCTCTGCTTCCACGCCTCGCGCAAGTCCCTGAGGGCCTTCCCGAGCTCAGGCCCCTTTGCATAGCCAGCATGCGCAAGCACACTGCCATTCACGGGAGCATCGGGAATGGTCCATGCACAGAGGGCGGCGGCCTCATCCATCCGACAGTGATACTTGAGCAGCTCTTCTGCAAAGAGGATGGGAGTTGCGTCGACGACAAGGTCCTTGCAGAGCTTCAGGTTGACCTACACGTAACGTGTGGCGGGAGGGGGAATGTTCAAGGAAACAATCGCCAAATTAATATTCTAAAGCACTGTGAAAGACACAAGCAAAGTGCGCACAGAAGGGCCGTGTCGCACTTCCGCATATTCCGACCTCTTTGCTCACCTGTGGCCCGCGCCAACGCATAATGAAGACGCCGAGCGATTTTTCTGCGTTTGACAGACGCCATCTCAGGCAGATCGACTCGAAATCGTCTGGACGGTCCACGCCAGACACAAGGACAGTCACGGGATTACTGCTGCAGCCGTGCACGCGAGATATGTCGTCGATTGAAAAATCGGGCGGGAAACCAATCTGCCCTAAGAGTCCGATGTCGCGCATCAGGGACATGATCTGCGGGGCACGCGGTCCAGACAGAATTTTGCTCATCTCGGCCCAGATGCGCTCACCAGAGATGCCGGACAAGCCGCTGACGTTGTCGGCGATGGCGCGTATAGTCGCCTCGTCGTGGGTTCCCGTTTCATTGATGCGGGCGTGGAAGCGAAAGTACCGGAGAATGCGCAAGTAATCCTCTCGTATGCGCGAGGTAGGGTCGCCCACAAACACCACTCGCCGCGCAGCAAGATCATTGACACCCCCAAAGTAGTCGTACAGCATGCCGTCAAAAGAGACACTCATTGCATTGATTGTGAGGTCCCGGCGGTTGGCATCTTCCCGCCAGTCGCGCGTAAAATCCACGACCGCATGCCGCCCATCCGTTTCCCGATCAATACGCAGCGTGGTCACCTCAAAGTTCTCGCCGTCGATCACCGCAGTCACCGTACCATGCTGCAGTCCTGTCGGAATGTGCCGCACACCAGCAGCGGTGAGCAACGCCATTACCTCGTCCGGAGTTGCATCTGTCGACAGGTCAATGTCCTTAGGATGCTTTCCCAACAGAATGTCGCGCACAGCGCCACCGACCACGCGGATCTGCCAGGCATTGCCAGTGAAGATGCCCGCGAGACGCACAAGCTGCGGTGTAAAAAGTGCACGGAATTGGGGGCTGTCTGCGATGGACAGGACCGGAGCGTTGTCCATCGCTGGCTTTGTGGCAGCGTCCATCCGAGAGCAGCCGTCTGCACGTCGCACAGTTGACAATGGGGCACGGCAGGCGGGGAAGGAGGTGCGAGTGCGCAGCTGTTCGTACGTAAAAAGCGAGTGACGGCGGACGCCTGATGCCCAAAAAATATCAAGGGGCACGGCACAGGCGACGGCGCGGTAAGGCGAATATATACACGTGGAGAAAGCTAAGAAATCGGCACCCGAGCGTGCACTTGGCAAGACGTTTATCCTGAAAACCGAATTCAGAATAGTCTGCAGATGCTTCATACTCATCGTGCTAGCATTGTTCACTTTCGTATGCTGTTGTTTAACCTTGTTGAATGCGGGTAGTTGGAGTGCTTTTTCAGGAGGAATTGCCGGCCAGTCGTCCATGCAGTTGTGACAATGACGTCATGTTGACAGCACCCCGGATGGTCGGCAACGGCACCGGCAAGTTGAATGCTGACGTCACACACACACACACACACACTCGACAGACACTGGCATTATCCTAACAAAAAACAGCGCCGGTACTGACTCGAAAAGTACAGCACCAACAGAGCGAGTCGCACGTTCAAATAGTTCAGGGTATTTGAAGTTGTTTTTGAACTTGATAGGTAGAATATACTTGCGAGAATGGCCGGTGTGTCTCCAGCGGATGTGCGGGCCGTTGTCTCAAAGTGCCTGGGGCAGGTGCAGGCGCAACTCTACGACTCGGTTGTGCCCTTCTGGCTCAGGCACTCGCTCGACAGAGTGAACGGAGGTACTGGCGGGTGCGCATGTGAGAGGAGTGCTATGTTTGATATGAATGCAAGTGAACGACGCAATGACTTGCACGATTGCATTGACAGACAATTCGCGTGTAGGCAAATGAAACTGATTGCCGGCACCCGAGAACAGAAGTATGGAAGGCAGTGGCTTAGGCTGTACTGAATTCCAGAAGGGCACAAGAAGTAAGAGACATTAGCCTGTCATCGAAAACGTGTTTGCAGGATACTTCAACTGTCTGGATCGTGACGGGACGCCGTTTGACACAAAGAAGCATATTTGGCTGCAGGGACGGCAGGTACAACCTATTGAATGTTGATATTGTCTTCCAGGCATCGTTCCCGTGCGGTTTCGAGCTTTCTTTGCTTTTATATTATTGTGACATGAGATTGTCTGCTCCATCAGGTGTGGATGCTGTCCAAGCTTTACAACGAAAGCGAAAGGCTCAAAGGCGACCCGGCTTTGCTGGATGCGGCGCGTCTTGGCGTCGACTTTTTGCGGAAGCACGCAAGTCGTGATGATGGGCGCGTATATTTCAGCGTGACGGCAGAAGGACAGCCCCACTTCATGCAGCGGAAGATGTTTGCAGAGTGCTTTTTCTTGATGGCGCTTGCGGAATATGGGAGGTATGCGTCCACTGCATGGCAGTCTATGTGTATGCTTTCCCTGCGTCTGCGCGCACACAATGCTAATTGGTGCGTGCGTGTTGTGCGTCTGTGCACTGCTTGCTACAGGGCTTCAGGGGATGCGTCGTGCAAAGCGGAGGCGCTCGCGGTGTTTGAGCAGGTGCTCCACTATGTCGACCATCCGGGGGTGCTTGGACGTCCGCAGTTGGCGGGGCAGGTGAGCGTGGGTGGCTGATGACAACCGCCGCAGGTGACGGTTGCAGTGACATTGTTGTCGACGTGTGATAAGCACGTTGCTACTCTTGTGTTTCCCCATCTCTGCTTATGCTACGTCTTCGTGGGCTCCACCTCCGAATCGCACGTTCTCCATGTGAATCTGCCGACTGCGTGGCATTGCGGTGTGCGACGCAGCGACCCACGAGTGAGCTTGCTGTGCCAATGATCCTGCTCAACGTCATCGACGAACTGCGGACGGCATTTGCCGACCAGTCACTCTATAGCGAGCGCGCGGAGTGGTGTGTGAACCGCATACGCCAGCACGTGGTTGACGCCAAGGGCTGGGTCCTCGAGAACGTCTCTGCCGTGGACGGAACACCAATGCTCGACTCTCCCGAGGGGCGACTGAGTATGTGCTCTTGTGTTTGAATCTTGGTGTATTGTGACCACGCAAAAGATGCCCTTCGTTCGTCATTCCTATTTTTTCATGGCGGCGACTTGAATACTACTCCATCTTACATGATTCGCATGTTGTGACAATTGCATAGTTGACTAACTTGATTTTGGCTTATCTTATTTTGCGATCCATCAGTCAATCCAGGTCACGCCATTGAGGTGAGAGTTTGTCGGCTTGTTTAATATTTCCTTACGCTTTATATCCGCTTTTCTTTCGATGTTAATATTTTTATTGTGCATCTGCCTTGTAGGCCGGATGGTTTCTGCTTGCATATGCGATCAAATCGCAGCGAAAGGATCTCTATGACTTGGCGGCCAAGATGGTGGATGATTCGTTTGAAATCGGCTGGGACAAGCAATACGGCGGCGGGATTCTCTACTTTGTGGACTGTCTTGGCCACTCACCTGTACAGCTCGAATGGAGCATGAAGGTGCGTGAGTCTACATGGCCGGAGTTGTGCATTTTGACACTGCGTTGCCTATGGTTGATGACCAAACGGAGTGTGTGCTACCCCCTGTCTGTGCAGCTGTGGTGGCCGCACAACGAGGCCATGGTGGCATATGCACTGCTCTTCAAGCACTTTCGTGACGACAAATATCTCCGCCGCTTTGTGCAAGTGCTGGAGTATTCCCTGTCCCACTTTGCCGATGCCGAGCACGGCGAATGGTTTGGCTATTTGGATCGCCGTGGAGTGGTGACGCACAATTTCAAGGGAGGACCCTACAAGGTAACCGCAGATCTAACTGACGTCACGCAATTTTATTTGTCGAGCACTCGCTAATTTCGATTTCTGACACTATGACCAGGCAATTTCACTGACACTACGTGTATTTATTTGTTGCTTGAAATCTGCCGGGACTGATCTCGCTTCCATGCCATGCCAAAATGCGTGCTAGGGCTTTTTCCACGTCCCTCGATCACTCTTTCTTTGCGAAAAAATTCTTTCTGAGATACTATCTTCCCTATAGCGGAGGTAGGCCGGGCTCACTTGTGGACCAGTTTGGTGATAAAACAATCCAAAGGATTCAATATTTATCTTTGACTGAATCAGTCACTTGAATTATCCAGTTCAGCGGTTGCAGTGGTGGATTGCTGGTACAACCAGCGTTCACACAGGCACAACAACGTTGTCACAAAAACACTCGTCTTGCCAGAAGAAATGTACAAAAAAATTATACAAAAGACAGCCGCACGCAACGCCCCAAACGCAAACGACGCAACACGCAATTCGATTACATAGAAAACGACAGAATTATTTACACGAGGAACGCAAGGCGCCAGAGCTCCTGCATGCGGGGGCGGGCCTTGGGGTCGACTGAAAGCATGTTTGTAATGAGCGCTGAAAACTCAGCCGAAACGACGACCTGGGGCACGCTCTTGAACTTGCTAGCCTGGCAGACGGTCTCGGGGCAGAACGACCCGTCCTTCTTGCAAGGGCGCCACCCGTATGTCAGCGCGTGCAGGAGCATCCCCAGCGAGAAGGTCTGGGCGAGCTCAAGGTCGTAGTCAGCGGAGCAGCGCTGCTCGGGGGCAGTCCACGACGGTGTGCCGCGCATGCCGTCGACCGAGGGACGCCACTTTGCGCCCGCAGAAAACGACGTAGCGAGGCCAAAGTCAATAATCTTGACCTCACGGGTGTGCTTGTTGAACATGACGTTTGATGTCGTCACGTCAAAGTGGAAGACGCCCGCAGTACCCGCCAGCTGGCAGACAATGTACGCAACCTTGGAGAACATCTCCCTTGCAAACGCTTCCGAGGGTGGTGTACGCAAGCGCCACAGGTCCATCCATCCGGCTTCCTTGGTGAGCAGCTCCATGGTCATGTAGTAGTGCTCATGGTCCTCGAAGCAGCCGTAGTATCGGGGCACTCCGGTGACTGCGCGCGACGCTTGGCGGTGGTAGTGAGCCTCGCTTGGAATCACGCGCGTGCCATCGCCCTGCACGTCGACCATCGTCCTCACGGCGACCTTGCTCACTTTCTTGACGGCAACGTGCAACGGGAGGAGGGGATTATTGTGGTGCTTCACAGTGGCCTTGAAGACCGCGCCTTGCCCACCGCGATCGATGAAGTCGGTCGACGTCGCTTCGACCGCATCATCAAACGTGTAGATGCTGCGGAGATCAGAGAGAGTCGGGGAGCGAGGAGCACGCGAGGTGGAGTGCGTAGGCTTCTTAGGAGAAGTGTGTTCGGTGGTTGATTCGGGTGAAAGGGCACGCTTCACGCTTGCACGTACACGTGCGGCAGACGAAGACTCGGGAATAAAGTCAGCCTGTTGAATAAAATTGCCATGGATTAATATTCTGAGAAGCACACCACCACACAAGTCATTCTCAAAGGACGGTCGACGCAGCAAAAGTTCGGCGACTCACCATTTTGTTTTGTTCTGTGCATTGGTCAATTGAGTTGAAAGAGAACAGTTGAAGAAGGAAGTTTTCCCAAAAAGCTTCTTTGAGTTGTGAAAGGAAAGATGATCGCACATATATAAATATGGTCGGTGTTGGGACGTCGACGTTCATTTGTGTGTACCTTTGTGTGAAGAGTGTGCGACTCGAATGCCTGGCGGTAAACTCTTGCTATCGGCGGTCCCCCCCAGCACTGGCGGTGTGTGTCGGCAATCATGTGCGGCACGGTGCAATATTACTCGTGGCACCTCGCACCCGCCGGGCTCTTTAATTTGCTTTTTCCAGGGTGAGGTGGGTCTTTCGGGGCCGATTCGGTGCCAGGTGTCGAGCCTTGCATCAACACCACGCATCACGGGGTGGCGGCGGTGTCATTTGTGGCGCCAGATTCCCGATCAGAATGCGATAGAACGATCAGTCGGACCGCCGCGATGACTACAGGGTATAAATAGAAATCGTGGCTGGGGAAAAGGTGCGAGTCCCGATTTGAACGGTGATCGGGCAGCCCCCTCATCTGGTTTCCGTTGGATCCAGATTTCGCGCGTTGTGTGCTTCTCACAGGGCCGTCCAATTTTTTCGCAGTCGGGTCATTTCTGCATTTGGACACGACGGGCATTTCTGTGTTTCACAAGTTTCTCACAGCGAACCGGGGGGAGCGTGAGATTGTCCACAATTGGGCCGGAGTGTCCGCGGTCAGTCTTGGTCGCGGAGAATTTATCTCGGCGGTGTAAGTTTGAGAACCCAGGACAGCCGGCTTTTTTGTTCAAACTGCCACTGGCGCACTTTGTGCAACCTGGGGGGGAGGGGGGAGCGGCATTGTTACAAAAATAAATACACAACGGCATTGCAGTCGGTGTCGGACTTGCTCATATTAGGCGTAAATAGTAAACAGCCGGGCTAATACTGATCGTGATTGGCAGTTGCGAAGTTGTGAGTGCGCAGAAGGAAATAGCAGTTCCTTGTGATACTGGATCAACCCATTTGTGGCAAACTGAAACGTTACTGCGACAAAATCATTTTGGGGACAAGAGCAGTTTGCGATTTTCGCCGATCGGCAACTTTGTTTTGCCCGTGCAATTGGCAATACAGGCCCAGCCTCAGTCATGACACGGGGCCTGTTACATGCTGCAGGCATCCTCAGAGGTCGGCAGGCGTCGTCGTCCTCTGACGCCCCCTGCCACAACCTCGAAATCACTGGATACGTTTGCAAGATGGGGCGCAAGGACGACCGACATTGTGCGTCTGAGCGCACCGTCCATGCCGTGCGCCGCCTCACGAGGATCCGGCGGCAAACGCCACCGACGCAGCATGAGTCGCACGTTAAGAGCAGCTGACCAGACAAGCCCAAGCGCCGGTATGACCGCCGTAGTGTGGCCTAGCCTCGGATCATTTTCCGCATCGCCTTGCCGCTCACACTCGTTGTCGCCGTCCTTATTGAACGCATCCGACACTTGATTGACGCACACTATCGGCACGTGATATTCATCGCTGATGGCCTTCAGACGGGCACCGAGTGTGCCAAGCGATTTTGCGCGGGAAATAGAGGATGACTTGAGATGGGCCTCACCATCCACAAACTCTTCTGCCATGTGTGCCCTGTATAGCGCCGCAATAGAGTCAATAACTACGAGGCGGACGTTGGTGCGCGACAATAGGGCGGGAAGACGCACGTTGATGGCCTCCCACTGCTCATCAAGTGAGGATAAGTGGTCGACCAGGATGTTGTCGCCAGGGTCGACGTCACCCAATTGGGACGCATACGTGCGCGTGAAGTGAGGGATCATCTGGTGGAGGCGCTTGTGTGGAAAGACGTCTTCGGTGGAAAAGTACACGGCGCCTGTTGGGAGTGCACCATGTCCCTATTGTTAGAAAGCAAGCAACACAAGCCGCAGCCAAACACGAAATGTATATGCCTCAGCCTGCGCTTTGTTTTGCATACAGGCCAGAGTGAGAGGTGTCTATCATAATGAGAGACGTGAAGGGTTCAAGCCAATGTCTTAGCCGTTATGCCCATATAGTGATGAATGCTCAGTCAGTGTATCTAACAGCGCGAGAGATGTGTGTGACAGATTCAGGTCAGTGTCTTGGGCCATAAGCCCATCGACTCAAACTGAGCGAGAGAGAGTAAGTCAGTGTTCATAGGCGCTGTCCCCATGGACTCCACAAGCAAGCACGAGAGAGAGAGAGAAAGAGATGTAGCATTCAAGTCAGTGTCATAGGCGCAGTGCTCATGGACTCCACAAGAGAGAATGAGAGAGAGAGAGAGATGTAAAGATTCAAGTCAGTGTCATAGGCGCTGTGCCCATGGACTCCACAAGCGATAGAAACAGAGAGAGAGAGAGAGATGTACGATTCAAGTCAGTGTCATAGGCGTGTGCCGATGGACTCCGCAAAGAGAGAGAGAGACAGAGACAAAGAGACAGAGACAGAGAGAGACAGAGAGAGTTGTAGGATTCAAGTCAGTGTCATTAGGCGCTGTGCCCATGGACTCCACAGAGAGACAGAGAGAGAGAGAGAGAGAGAGAGAGAGAGAGAGAGGGAGGGAGAGAGAAAGAGATGTAGGATTCATGTCAGTGTCTTGGACGATGTGTCTATGGAGCCACAGAGAGACAGAAAGAGAGAGATTCTGTTACTCACCACCTGCCAGGCCGCCAAGTGCTTGTGGAAGCTGCACCGTCAGACACAACTGCAAACAAAACTGCGTCTTTCCAGAACCGCTTTCGCCCACGATTTCGGTGATGCCACGCGACAAGATGCCGCCTCCTAGAGCCTCGTCCAGAACTGCGCATCCGGTGGCCAGGCGAAGGGTGTGAGGCACCTCGCCATCCTCCCCGCGTTGGTTTGGCGGGCTGTCATTGCCCTGTGTCAATTGGAACGCCGTGAACACCGGGATGCCGACAACGCCACGCACGGCTGAGTACAGAACAGCAACGTCTCCTTCCGAAAGCGCGGCCGTGCGCAACAGCTCTGGTGGGGCGCGATATAATACATCACGCAAACTGCGGATGCGCGCTGAGCGTGGCAAAGTGGTTTAGTTTCAGAGAGATGCACAAAATCCACAAACAAATTGATACATAAGATTCAAGGCAATGAGTTATGTCTATGCCATTGGACTCCACAACTGTATAATAAAGAAAAATCGATAATGGCAATACTATGGATTTCGCAGTGCTGAGATGGTGCTCACACAAGTATTCAGTGGCGTCAACTTACCTCTCTCCAGACCCTGTAGTATTCGCGGATGGAGCGGTATTGTCTCCGCAAGCAACGCATCGTATACATGCGGTGAAGGATGCCCCGCCGCCATTTCTAGTACATTTGGGTTTCGGTCGCTTGATGCTAAGGCCCAATGTTCTTCTGAACGGAGAATCGGCCTGCTTTTTCCGCTTGAGTGAAGTTAATCGCAGTCTTATAATAAGCCTCTTATAAAGTGAGGTCGATTACACAGCCACAGTCAATAAGCCTCTTATAAAGTGGCGGAAGACACATAATTAAAGGACACTGAGCCTCTACTACTTCCAAGAGAAGCACGGCTGTACAGTTTTTTAATATCAGTTGTGGGCTGTAGTGGACTGACTGGCGTCAAAAATTTGAAATCTCCCGCCAATTTGCAGTACTGACCGACGACACAACTTTGCCGAGTCCTCGGCCTGAAATTCAGTTTTTTTTCTTCTTTTTGTGTGGACGTATTGTCGGCTATTAAATGATTATGTTGAAATGGAGAGAGAAACACGTTGTTGCTGCAATTCACACGCATTCAACACGCATTTACTGGCCAGTGTGGAGACACAACGACATCAGCGATGCCCAGCCGGGAAAGGCTTAGTTAATACCGAGTCCCACGGCTTTTGCGGTGATTTCCCACAGGCGATCGGCATCCTGCATGCGACACAAAAAATAAAGCGAAATGAGCCCCTTGTCAAACAGAAGCACTGACGGCAATTAAACACAGACTCAATGCAAAATACATACCATAGTAAGTACATAACGTATAGTACACAACACACCATACACAGTACACAACACACCATACACAGTACACAACACACCATACACAGTACACAACACACAGTACTCAATACATAGTAAAGTACATGGCAAGTACACAACGTATAGTACACAGTACATACACAGTACAC